>CANXYC010671014.1:0-13874 GCA_948193065.1 Aleurites moluccanus | reverse complement strand
GCCATTGGTTAATCAAAGTCAACAAAGATGGCTTTTACATACATTTGATACACCAAATCAATAACCAAAGCTAGTAATCCTATACATTGAGCTTATGATAGGTATTGTGAAACCTATTCATCTAACCATCCATTTCTTCATAATTTAATCCAACGGTTAGATTTAATCAAGCCTAAAATAATTCCACAAGGTTGCATACACTCTATAACTCCATATCACAAAGGCAAAGACCAAAATAGCCTTAGTTCAAAAGATGCACCTCAAGCACCTCAATTGAGCAGCTTGCCGGGAACTATTTTCAACCGGGTTTAATTCTCCAACTATTATTCAAATAAACTTAATAATATCATTTTCAAGTCCTTAAATTCTTTTCTACCTTCAAATATAGTGTTAATTCCATCAAAATCTGAAGGGGGTGTGAAATGACCATTTTGCCCCTAGTTCACCAAAATTTCAAAATTTCCCGATTTTGTCCTAACAGCCTTTAAACCACTTCTATGCCTAAAATCAACTCATATAACATGCAAAAACATGTATCATTATCATGTTCAAAAGAAATAAAAATTTTCCCCCCTAATTGCCCTTTAATGGTTTAGGTTAGGTTTAGGTTGAGGTGTTACACTTTTATACAAAATCAAAGTTTATGCCAATTATAGGCATTTCGGTAGCTCTATTTTAGGTCATATTGGCAAATCTGCCCAAAAGTGGATCATTAATGGTTTTCAAGCAAGGATATCATTTCATATACATAAATGCATGACTTAGGAATGAATAATGCATCAATCATATATATATAGACCCACCTTTTAGCAAAACAATCAAAATAATCCCCCAGAAGCCCTAGCCAGCCCCTCGACTCGCCGTCGGCTGCTCTTGCCTTGGAACTTTCCCCCATAATAACCAAATTGTTCTTATAAGACTTAAACTCATTACTATCCATATAAAAACACATATCATGTCATATTCAAGCATATTAACACACATTAACACATGTTATGTATCAAAGGCCCTATATCACTCTTTTAACACTTTTCATATCTTTCATGCATCAAATGCATTTCTATCACCATATTTCATTCACATTACACATGTTCATCATTAAAATGCTAAGTTATGAACTTCCAAACACTTAGCTCAATATTTCATTCCAAGCATACATCAAATTTCAAGTATGCTTTCAAATCACTTATACCATTCAATCTTTCCACATTTAAACTTATACATTTCAATCATTTATTTCATTATACTATATTCAAACCTTACTTCCTCATTTACATTAACCTAACACCTTAAAGTAGTAAAGTCAACATTGTTCCACTTTAATGGAAATCATTCCATTCATCCATTTTTCAACACCATTCAATTGTACAACATATATATACACCAAAATGCATATCATTTAACCATTTAAACCTACCAAACATCAAAGCATCAAGCCATTATTCACATTTAAATATTTCGGCCAAATGAGAAATCCCTCCAAATGGATATCTTTCCATCAATTAACCATCAATTCATATTAAACAAATCAAATACATATCATTCACACCTTTAAACCTATTAAACACCAAAAATCAAACATCATTTTCATCATCACTAGTTTTGGCCAACTTTAATCTTTAACCAAATGAGTTTGTTTCAATCTTTTAGCCATAAATTCATATCATACACATCATTTAAACATCATTTAAACCAAAAGAATCATCAAAATCATACTTTGATTCAAAGTTCTTCCTATTAGGGTTTCAATCCAACTTTTTTAATTTCATCCATTCAAAATATGTTTTAAACACTAATAATCATCAAAGAACACCTAATAATCATATTTGCATCAAAAGAATCACAAAACCATTAACTTACCAAAAGTTCTTCAAAAACTTCAAAGCTTTGATTCTTAGCTTTTTCTTGTTTTTCTTTGAAATATATGGTTATAGTTGAGTTCACAAGGTTCGAAATAACTAGTTTCTATTCAAAAATGAAAGAAAACATCAAGCTTTGGTTCTGTTCATCAATGGCCGAAACTTTGGTGGAGAAGAGAGAGAAAATTCTGAATAGAAAATGGTTAAGGATGATGACAATGGTAAAGTGGTGGGAAAAATCTACCTAAATATCAAAGGTTTGATTCAATACATTAGGCTTATGATAGAAATGGTGAAACCTAGTCATCCAACCATCCATTTCTTTATCATTTCATCCAATGGTTAGATTTAATCAAGCCTAAAATGATTCCATAAGGTTGCATACACCATATAATTCCATATCTGAAAGGAAAAGATCAAATTGCCCTTAGTTCAAATGAAGCACCTCAATTAAGCAGCTTGCCGGGAACTATTTTCAACCGGGTTTAATTCTCCAACAAAATTTCAAATAAATTAAATTTCATCATTTTCATCTCCTAATATTCTTTTCTACCTTTAAATATCATGTTAATTTTCATAAAACTCGAAGAGGTGTGAAATGACCATTTTACCCCCAGTTCACCAAAAACTGGATTTTTCCCGATTTCTTCCTAACAGCCTTTAAAGCACTTTTACAAGTATGAAACTTTCTAAAACATGTATAAACATTCAATTCAAGCATAAACATGCATATTACATATCAACTAAACAAAAGACAAATCTCTTAAGTTTTCCCCTTTAAAGCTTTAGTTCAAAACTTTAACTGAGGTGTTACACTGTCTTTATTACTTTATTATCATTGACATTTTCAATCATTATGCATGACACATTACAATTTTTTTATGCCACTAAATTGTCAATTATTCCAATGTTCATACATCATTATAGTACTCAATTATCTAATTATACATAGTACCATGGAGCTCTATGAGTGGACACTTATAACTTTTAGTGAATAATATTTTACCTTGATGTACTTGACATTCCAAGTCGGAAAAAGAAATTAACTTGGAATCAGCTTTCTCTATCTCATCCCTATAAAAATTAGAAACCATAATTTGGTGAGTATAAAATACTCAATGAGCATGCATACATCATTAAATATGAGATAAAAGCATATAATAATAAAGATCTCAATGGTAAGCAATAAGATATAAATTTGGAATCAATATCAGGTTACAGTATAGCCAAGGAATAAACATAGGCTCGGTATCATATGGAACGACAGATAAAGGGATGGATTGTATGAAAAGAAAGCATACAATTTCCAGTAATCTGTATCAGTATGGACTATGTAGGTCTCCAGTAACATATCTGTATCAGTAAGCATAAGGCTAATCAGACCCTATGGCCAAGACTATAACCCCTTTTAGCTAGGGTATCAGTAATACAATGTGCACATCGCCGACAGTATTTCCCCACTACCCTGTCGGATCAGTAGCTCTGCCAAGCCATATCAGGGTCAATAATGAGAGATACCTTAAGCAACAATGGCATCCAAATATCAGTTATTTCAATAACAATAAGTTCAGTATCAATCAGTACGTTAATCAATATAATCAATGGCTTTCAAATTCACGGGTTTACTTATCAATCAATACACAATAGGCATTTCAATATCAATAGCAATCAATAAATATAGATAAATTTCAATCTTTAGGAAGATCAAAGAATGATCAACAATAACAAGTGGCATTTAATCAAGAAGGAAACATACTCATTGGGTCAACAAATCAAAACATGAGTATGCATAATAATGTATACATCACTCACCTTAGCTTATAACTTGTACATTTTCCTTTTACCTTTATCCTTGGTTCATTGCCTTATCTCTTATGGTACCCATCACTTCTCTTATCCATTCTTGACTCTACATATCCAATTAATTTTCATTTAGATACTATTTAACATAAAATTACATTACTTATACTTATATTAAAGAAAATTACTCAAATTTCTAGGGTTTTCTATGCAAAATTCTTTACTGATAGCCTATGTTCTATTACTAATAACTCTCTCTACAATTATCCAATTTTTTCAATTCTTATTCCTAATTAAACTTAACATATAAGGTTCTAATATATTCAAATTTCACATTAAAATAATTACTACACAATTTATGGTGTTAATTTAAACTTAGGCCTATAACTAGCCCTGCTACCCTGCATTCTGCCTGAAATCCTATTCTGACAGATTCTGTTCATTTGCTAATAACTTAATCAATACTTAACCAATTTCTGTAATTCCTTTTCATACTTAACCAATTTATGTAATTCATTTTCATACTTATCCAATTTATGTAATTCCTTTTCATATTGAAAATAGACATATAAAAGTATAACATATCCAAATTCCAGAATTTTTGGATCACTGTACAATTATTAGTGAATTTTCAAATTTAAATTATTGCCCTAAAATCTCTATCTAGACATGCCCTGTTTCTATGCCTATAATAAATTTCATACTCATACAAATACAAAACCATTTTACAAACATTTAGATAACACATAAATAATCATCTTTTATGTTTAATACTTTCTCTAATTCAGAATTTAAGGTCCTCAAATTAATACAATTCTGTAATCTATGTTCTGTTAAACAGTCATTCCTAGCAGTCTACACTTATGACATAATATCTCATAAACCACAATTCCAATTGCAAACCTTTTACATGATTATATATAAGATATAATTGAACACTTTTTATATTGAACACATCTTCTAATTCTGTCTCTATAATTATGTACAATAAAAACACAGTAGCATTTTCTAGAAAACCTAATTCCAGGTCAGTCACAGTATTTACTCAATAACTCTTTCCTCACTTCGAATTTCACAAATTCCTTTTACAGAAGTCTAATTAACATATTTATATACAACTTTCATGTTTTAATCATCCACAAATTCAGTCTTTAAAATTTCAGAATAATAACCACAAATTACTGCCTCAAAATAGAATTCAGAAACTACATTAACCCTAGCACATTCTTAACATTTTAGCTTAATTACTTCAATTATTTGCAAAATAAACTTTTATAACTCTTAAATACAATAAAATAACTAAGTTTAAGAAGCTTTATCTTAAACTTGAATAACGGAATTCCTTCTCCTTTTTTTTTCCACCAAATAGCTCACATAATCTCCATCAATTTTCTGTTCTTCCTCTTCTTTCTCTCATCTTTTCCTATCAAATTTTGGTTGATTTTCTTTGGAAAGGAATAGAAAATATTTTGGTGCTCTCTTCTCTTTTAGGGCTTCAGCCACTCCCTCTTTGTAATAGCCGTTCTTTCTTTCTTTTCCATACACCAAAATCAATTTGAATTTAATGAAGAAAAATGGAAAATTCTAGACTTGCCACATGTTTACTTCCTATTGGTATAAAAGAAAAAATCATTTAAAAATAACAAAAATCAATTGTTGACTCATCATGGCCAGCCACCCCATTTGATTTCTCTAAAATTTTTATTTGATTCAATTGGTGGGTCCCACATCTTTGTTTAATTGCATTTTTGGCCCAAAATTTTCCTTATTTGCATTTTTGACCCCAAAACTTTCTGTAATTTATTCTGGCTATTCCGATTAGATTCAACCTCAAGTTTGGGGAGTGAAATATCTTATTTTAAGTTGTTCTATTATTTAAAAATAATTTTGGATCATTTCTGGATCCCAGACAGTTGATTTCCAAAATTGCCCTCAAAATTGTCTTTATTTACAATTTTGCCATTACTCTCATTTTCAGTGTTCCAAAATATTTTTCAACTCTTTCTTTTCACCAAAATTTCACATAAAATTAACTTATTTAATACCCTTAGGTTTAGGTCAAAAATTCTTAAATTAGCCGAACTGCTATTTTTTCGGCAGTGTTTTCGACACCGATGATTTCCGGAAAAGTTTTGCTTTTACTTTCTAACTGTGTCTCTAAAATTATTTTCTTTCATTTCAATGCTTTTAATAAACTGAAAATTAAATCATGCTTATATGATGGGGCTTCCTAAGAATAACATAATTACATCCAATTGACTAATTCTAACATAAATTATATTTATGCTATTTATATTGTTATATGGAGACACACCCATATAGTACTATAACAAGGCTACCTCGATGGTGTAATGGGTAATTCCATCGACTGTGTGCACACTTGTATTTATTTGACCCTTGCTAGGGAGGGGAGTTATATTCTTTAGTCATAAGGGCTTATCCCCCTTATGTAATGTGGGTGGTGCACTTTATGATAGTGCTGGAGTATTAAATTACAAATAGTGCTGATGTACTTTTCATTTGACCAAATCCTGTTATATCATATGTGCGTTGACTCATACACTGGATACTTATATGAATATTGATTTAGATACTTATATGAATATTGATTTAGATACTTATATGAATATTGATATGGACACTGTTATAATCTTCACTTGTTATCTTATTTTGATTCTACAAGCCATATATAGGCAACCATGGTAATATGAACTTCTACTGTATTTTTATATATATGGATTCACTGAGTATTTTTATACTCACCCCTTTAGTGGTTTATATTTTTATACTCACCATGGAATTTTGATACTTGTGACATGTAAATTCCAGTCTCAAAAGTATATGTAAATATTTGTACAGTATAAAGGTTCCATGGTACTGTAAAATAAGGAGTAGCATGTATATATTTGTGTTTGCATCTTTATAGTTTTGCATATAAAATTATACTATGGATATATATATGTTATGCTATGAATGGCATTGATTTGATATACAAATATATATATATATATTGAGTTGATATTGGAGATCCAGAGGGATCAATGATTTGAGTATTGATGTTGATGAATATTGGAAGTGCTATTTACATGTTTTACAACTGGGCATAGTCATATTATAGAAGAGATGCTGTCGAAATTTCTGCAGTATTATTAAGCTATTTTAAGCTGATTACATGAATTGCATGCCATATAGTACAGTTATTTGGGTTCTTCATGGTATTGGTAGCTTAGGCAACACCCGTACCCTAGGACCATCGCAACTCCTAGGTTGGGTCGTGACAATTTCCTATCAAATGACAAATTTACCCTTTTTGTACACATAGGCTAATTAGCCAAATCCTACTTGGGCAACAAATATTTAAACCTCATTTTCTTTATACAACACATAAATTCACACATATATATATATATATACATGCTAAAATAAATTTGAGCTTACGTTTAAGCCTAGGTTACATGCCAAAATATTTTGAACTAAATAGGTCATAAAGACCTAAACTAATATCAAACTCATATCAAATGCACTAATTACTTCCTATTTGCACCAAATACCCATCATTTAAACATACTAATCACATTTAACAAGTTATACACATAAATCACTTTATAATACCCTAACCCTAGCTCAAAAGCAATTCGGCCTAAGGAGGGTTATGTCATCTAAGCTTAATTTTTCCAATTCAAATTCATAATTCATAAATTAACACATCAATTCAACAATTTCAAACTCAATTACACACAATCTAAGCAAGTTTCTCATTTTGCCATAAGATAGGTTTGGTTTAAAAGGGGTTTTCCCATTTAATTAATAATTCTTCCAATTATACGTAAAATTGAGTAATTCAAACTACCAATTATACATTTAAACATTCAATTATACAAGAACTAAGTTAATTTCTTATTTCCCCCCCAATCTAGGGCATTCGACCAAAAGGGTTCTCCTCCATTTTATGTTTGTTCTTCAATTTTAAGGATTCAATTGTCAATTTAATATGTCAAATAGAAATTCAAGCACTCAATTGCAACAATACACAAGAAATTCTCACTCCTAAACCTAGTCCCCCTTTTTGGTTATAATGTCCCCTTCAACAATTGATATTCAACCTCAAATTAATCATTCAATTGACATTAGTTTAACCCATTTAACAATAATTATACAACCAATTGCTCCATTAAAACACATCAACATTTTTCCCCTAATTTATACCCATCTATTCGGCCATCTTGAATTTCTACCCATTTGAGGTTAATTCTTCAAATCAATCACCAAACTCAATATTTAAATTTCAATTAATCATAAACAACCAGAATTTTCAACCTACCTTTAACTTCTAAGAGTGGCCGAAACTTCCAACCCTTCAAACCTCCTACCAAAATGAAAATTAGAGCTTTGTTTGAAGAAATGGAAGTTATTTGGTGAAGATCTTCACTCTAGCATTACAATCTGACACCAGTCCTTGATTTTCTCTAATGGTCGAAGCTAAGATGGGTTTGTTCCGCTCTTCTTTCTTATTCTCTCGGTTTCTTTTGGAGGAAGAAGAAAGTTGCAGAATTTTTTTTTTATTATTATTTTAAGAGTTAGTGGGATTTTTCCACCTAATCTTATGCATGCAATCTCATAAAGAGCACTTTACATCCTACACATGCATCCCTTGGATTTCAATACACCAATACATTATTTTATTAAATCAAGATAAGGGAAATTGTCACTTCACTCACTAATCCACCATTTTTATTTTAATTGAGTCCTTTTAAATTATCAATTAAATCCGTAAATTTTATTTCCCTTTTCAATTAAGTCCCTCCATTTTTATAACCTAACTCGGCTATTATTATTTTATTTATTTAACAAATAATCAATTAACAATCAAATACGCATGTTAATGCATCAAAATAATTTCAAATAATTTACTAAAAAATTTTTTGAAGGTGATTTACTATACTTAGCTCGGTTATGATGTGTTGTTACATATATGGATACTATATGGATAGTTATAGGATACTTATATGGATATTTATTTGGATACCTATATGGATACTTGTTTCACCGTTTATTTGTTATCTCATATGATTCTACAGGCCATATATGAGCAACCATGGTATTATGAACATTTACTGCATTTTTATACATATGGATTCATTGAGTATTTTTATACTCACCTCCTATAGTGGTTTATATTTTTCAGGACTGTAGTGAGGCTCCAATTCTATTGGCACCTTCCATCCTCACCTTGGAATTTTGATACTTGTACATGTAAAATTCCAGTCTCAAAAGTATATGTAAATATTTGTACAGTATAGAGGTTCCATGGTACTGTAATCTAGGGAGTGGCATGTATATGTATGTGTTATTGCATTTCTATAGTTTTGCATATAAATTATGCTATGGATATATATATATATAGTTTGATATACAAATATATATATATTGAGTTGATATTGGAGGTTGATATGAGTATTGATGATACATATATATTGGAAGTGCTTATTTACTTATTTTTACAGATGGGCATAGTCATATTATAGAGGAGATGCTATCGAAATTTCAGCAGCATTATTAAGCTATTTGAACTGATTATATGAATTGCATGCCATATAGTACAGTTAATTGGGTTCTTCGTGGTACTAGTAGCTTAGGCAACACTCGTACCGTAGGACCGTCGCGGCTCCCAGGTTGGGTCTTGACACTAATGTACAGACCAAAAGAGGGGAAGGAAATTCACAATAGAGGCAGACAGAGACAATATCCAGAATTGAGCAGAGACCACAGTCAGGTAGTCAGAGGAAGAGAAGTCAAAGTAGAGGTGCTCCAGTATAGTCAGCTTATAGATTTTCTCAAGGTTCATCCAGATCCATGAAACAGATGCCCAGTATGCCAGTATGCATTTTTTGTGGTAAGAGGAACGAAAGAGAATGTAGACGATAGTCTGTGCCTGCCTTAAATGTTATCAATAGGGGCATTTTATCAAGAATTGCCCAATGTGGAGTGAGCAGCAGACTACTACAATAGCTTTACAGCCGACTATTCAGATAAGTCAGAATGATAATAGAGAAGTTGTAGGCAGAGGTAGAGGCTAAGGACAAGTCCATAGTAGCAATCAAGCTCCTAGATGGAGAGGTCAGGGACGAGTATTTATAATGAATACCCAAGTATCCTAGAGAGCAGGCAATAAAGTGATAGGTAAGATCTTAATACAAAATGAAATAGCACAAGTATTATTTGATTTGGGTGCCACATATTCATTTGTATCACCAATGTTTACACCTAAGTTGAAAATGGTGAGGCAATTAATGATAATTCTACTAGAGATATTCACACCTATGGGGGAGATTGTAGAAGTAAAATACTAGTACCCAGGTTATGAAGTAGAAATTGAGAATAATATTTTGCATGCTAATTTGGTAGAATTACCTGTGCTTGAGCTTGATTGTATATTAGGAATGGATTGTTTAATAGCTCATCGTGCAATAATTGATTGTTATAAAAAGAAGATTAAATTTTAGCTTAAAGGGCAGGCATAATTTGAATACTAGGGTGATAAATGTGAAACTGGTATCAATCTTATTTCAACTATCAGGTCTACAAAGATTTCAAGAAAAGGTTATCCAGCTTACTTGGCATATGTGATAGATGTTCAGAAGTCTTCGATAGGAATTGATTAGATCCTTATTATTAGAGAATTTCCTGATGTTTTCCTTAAAGATTTGCCAGGTCTACCCCCTAGAAAGGGAGATTGAATTTGAAATTAAGGTGTATCCCGGCACGGACCCAATATCCATCCCTCCTTACAGAATGGCACCTACATAATTAAAGGAATTAAAGGTGCAATTATAGGAATTACTGGATAAGGGATTTATCAGACCGATAGTTCTCCTTGGGGTGCTCCAGTATTATTTGTTAAAAGAAGGATGGATCATTACGAATGTGTATTGATTACAGACAACTGAATAAAGTGACTATTAAGAATAAGTATCCTTTGTCGCAGATTAATGATTTACTTAATCAATTGCAAAGTGCCAGTCACTTCTCCAAGATTGATTTGAGATATGGGTATCATCAATTGCGAATTAAGAGGGAAGATATACCCAAGACAGCTTTTGGAACCCGGTATAGATACTATGAATTTCTGGTGTTGCTTTTGGGTTAACTAATGCTCCTACATCATTTATGGATTTGATGAATCGGGTCTTCAAGCTTATTTGGTTAAGTTTTTCATAGTATTTAATGATGACATACTTATTTATTCTAAAGGTGAATAAGAACATATAGTGTATCTGAGAACAATATTACAGACATTGCAAGAACATAAGTTATATACCAAATTGTCAAAATGTCAATTTTGGCTAACTGAAGTATGTTTTTTGGGCCATGTTGTTTGCAAGGAGTGTATTAAGGTCGATCCTCAGAAGTTGAAGCTGTTGTTAATTGGCCCCGGCTTACTAATATTACTAAGATATGCATTTTTCTTAGTATGGCTAGATATTATAGGCAGTTTGTGAAGGATTTCTCAAAGATAGCTACTCCATTGACTAGATTGAGCAGGAATACAAAGAAGTTCTAGTGGACAGATGAATGTAAAAAGATTTTTCAAACATTGAAATCTTGTCTCACGACTACTCCAGTGTTAGCTTTACCAACGGAGACTCATAAATTCACAGTGTATTGTGATGCATCCAGAGTCAGATTAAGTTGTGTTCTTATGCAGAATAAGAGAGTTATTGCTTATGCTTCCTAACAATTAAAGAAGCATGTAACACCTCAGTCAAACCTATAACCTGAGCTATAAAGGGTAACTTATGGGGAAATTTTTCCTTGACTTGAACTCGATAATTTTATGTGTTTATGCATGAAATTGATAGATATGCATGTTATATGATGTGTTTGAGTGAATAAAAGGGGTTTAAAAGCTGTTAGGACAAAATCGGGTAAAAATGGATTTTTGGTGAACCGGGGGCAAAATGGTCATTTCACACCTCCTCAAGTTTTTATGGAATTAATAACATATTTGAAGGTAAAAAAGAATATTAGGACATGAAAATGATGATATTATGTTTAAATGAATAATTGTTGGAGAATTAAACCCGGTAGAAAATAATCCAAGGCAAAGCTGCTTGGTTTGGGATTTCAATTGAACTAGGGGTAGTTTAGTTTTTTCCAACACATTATGGACTTATATAGTGTATGCTAGCCTATGGTATCATTGTAGGCTTATCTAAATCTAACCATTGGATGAAAATATGAAGAAATGGATGGTTGGATAGCTAGGTTTCACCATTTTTACCATAAGCTCAAAGCATTGGATCACACCATTGATATTTAAAGTAGATTTTTCCCACCCCTTCACCATTCTTCATCTTCGTTATCAATTCACCATTCAAACTTTCTCTCTCCACCATCCAAAGTTTCGGCCACCTTGAATCAAAGATAACTCTTATTGTTTTCTTTCATTTTTTGATGGAAACTTATTAATTCCATCATCCTAAACACAAATATATCCATCGATTTAAAGGAAAAACAAGAAAAAGTGAAGAATCAAAGTTTTGAAGTTTTGGAAGCACTATTTGGAAAGTAAGTGATTTTATAATTCTTTTGGTTCAATTATGTTCTTAAGATGTTATTTGATGTTAATTAGTAACAAAAATGTGTTTTGGATGGAAGAAAAATCAAAAGTTGGAAAGGAAGCCCTAATAGGAAGAAATATGAATCAAAGTGTTGTTTTGATGGATCTTTTTGTTCAAATGATGTGTATTTGATGTGTTTAACATGAATTAGTAGTTAAATGATGGAAAGAAATTGATTTGGATGAAGAACCATGTTGGCAGAAATTTAAGGTGCTTATGGATTGTTTGATGCTTTGATGTTTAATAGGTTTAAATGGTTAAATGTTATGTATTTGATATATATTTAAGTTGTATGAAAGAATGGTGTTGAAAAATGGATGAATGGAATGAATTCCATTTTGGCCGAACCATTTGACTTTGTTAGTTTAATGTGTCAGGCTAATGTGATTAGGAAGGAAGTGTTTGACTATGGTTAAGTGATGAAAATGATGGAAATGTATAAGTTTAGATATGTAAAAGATGATTGATATAAATACTTAGAAGCTAAATATGAATATTGATGTATGTTTGATATGAAATGATGAACTAAGTGTATATGAGTTCTTAATATAATATATAAGTGATGAATATGTGTAATGTAAGTTAAATGTGATGATAGATGGGTGTTTATGCATAAAGAATTGGTAAATGTGTAATTGATGCAAAATGAGTTTTATAGAGCATGGTGTGTATGCTTGATGTGTTTTAATGTGTATAATATGCTTTGTAATGTTTATAAGTCTCACCGGAGTTTTATATGTGAAAATAGGTGAACCGTCAAATACTCTAGCTGGGAGTGTAGAACGGCGGGTCGACTAAGGCTCGAGTGTAGTATTCGGGGACAAAGTGGTTTACTTTTATTAAAGGTGAGTCTATATGTATAATCATACATGATTTGCATCATATATCATATAAAAAGTCATTTGGACTGATAAACTAGCATTTGTTATATTATAGTACATACAGTGCAAATTGGCTCGTAAATAAGCCTACCGAAACGACCTAAAATGACCTAAACTTTGTCTGTCTGTAAAATGAAATCCAAAAAGCCAATTGGGTTACCACTTGGCCCAATCATCTAGTCTTGACCTAAGCTTTAAAATAGTACCTCATGGTCCATCTAAATCCTTTGGCAACATACTTAACCAGAAACTACTCAAAAATCCCGAAACGGACCCGTAACGGCGAGTGTCAATTGCGGCAACGCAACTGGGCCCGTCGGGTATTTTTTTGACATTATCCAAACTTGTTCTATTATTCATTATAAATATATATATGATCATTCTAAGGCTATATGAGTTCTATTTATGCTATTTATATTGTTATATGGAGACGCACCCACATGGTACTATAATTGGGCTACCTCGATGGTGCAATAGGTAATTCCATCGACTATGTGCACACTTGTATTTATTTGACCCTTGCTAGGGAGGAGAGTTATATTCTCTAGTCATAAGGGTTGACCCCCCTTATGTAAAGTGGTTTGTGCACTTTATGATAGTGCTGGAGTATTAAATTACAAATAGTGTTAATGCACTTTTTATTTGACCCAATGCTGTTATATCATATGTGCGTTGACTAGTACACTGGATACTTACATGAATATTGATATGGA
>CANXYC010670830.1:0-19420 GCA_948193065.1 Aleurites moluccanus | reverse complement strand
TCCATTTTTCCATCATTTGATCCAATGGTTGGATTTAATCAAGCCTAAACTAATGTCATAAGGTTGCATACATAGTATAATTCCATACCTCAAAGGAAAAGACTATAATGCCCTTAGTGCAACCGAAGCACCTCAAGCACTTCTATTGAGGAGCTTACTTGGTATAATTTTCAATCGGGTTTATTTTTCCATCAAATCTTCAAATTAACTAACTAACACCATTTACATTCCCTTAAATCATTTTCTACTTCTAAATATGGTGATAATTCCATAAGAACTCGAAGGGCTGAAAAATGATCATTTTGCACCCAGTTCACAAAATTTCAAGTTTCTTCCAATTTCTTCCTAACAGCCTTTGATGTACTTATACATGTGTAAAACCATCTAAAATATGCATATTCATTCAATTTAAGCAAAATCATGCATCATACATAACATATAAATAAATGAAAAACCCCTTAGGTTTATCTCTTTAAACTTATGTTCTAAACCCTTAAGTTAAGGTGTTACAAATAGTGTCTGAACCTGAAAATAATAGCCTGCTGAATCAAAATAAAACATTAAGAAATAATCCTCTCATAGAGTTGTTGGAAAAACCAAGTTAACACCACCTACAACATCCCACAGGAGAAAACCATGTTAATAAAATCAAGATCATGGTCTCTACCATGACTGCAACTGTTTGTAACCTTTCGAGATCATTATCACCACCAGGACAATTATTGCTCATCATTGCATATATGGCAATCGATGCATCATCTTGCTATATATATGGTACCATAAATATCATTCACCAGCACTATCATTGCTATTATAAATTTTTCAACTTAATGTGATAATAAAAAAAGAAAAGAAAAACTTAAGAGCCAGCAGTTTGGTATTGAATTAACCCTATTCAACCCATATTAGCATTTGCTAGAAAAAAAAAACTAATACAAGGCAAACTGAAACTAGGTAATGTGATGCAATTGTTTCTCCTACCTTTTTCTCTTGCATGATCTAGTCAGAGCTGCTTTAATATTTGCCCATTCTTTTTGTGATGCATCAGTCCTCATAAATGCTCAAGTCTCACCAATCACAACACCTCCAGTACTTCTTCTTTGTTCAGTTTGCTTTGTTGCCAAACAGTTTTTGTTCTCCTTTGAAGCCGAAGCTTGCTTCGTTGCTGAACTGTATTTGTTCTCTGTTGAGACAGAGGCTTGCTTTGTTGCCGAATGGTAATTATTCTCTGTTAGAACTGAAGCATCATTATTGCCCATAACAATAAGCTGGCTTGGATCTAGAGTACTTTGTGTATCACAATCTCTTCCAAAGGACAAACCCATTTTACCATCTACAGCAGTTTCGTTTTTACCTTTTGCAGTTATATCACCATGTGTGCAGTCTCTAGGGTCAGCAATAATTACACCATCAGGTTTTACTGGCTCTTGCTTCTCGAAAGTAAGACCTGGCAAGATCTGGGTAATGCTGAATGAAGTGCTATTGTTATTAGTGACCAATTGTGTCCATGAAGCTTTGTTGAGCCATGCAGAACCTCTACCTGTCTTATTCAAAGCGGAATCCTGTTTGGTAGGCTGAGTTTCTGCAAGCCCTTTCACTTCTGTCTTCTCCAATTGACCTATCGGATTTTCATGCCTCGACAATTTCTTGTTCTTTATGTTATTGGAGTTTGGTATACTATCAGATTTGGATTGCTCTTCCTTAAAGGGTGAAATGCCAGGCAATATGTCTGAGATATTGATTGTGCTTTTGCGCTTATCCCCAGTAAGTTCTCTCCATGGAAACTTCTGTGACCATGAAAGACTAGGAGCTGATTGTTTGGCACCCGACTGTGATTCAATGTGTTGAGCCTCCAAGATTACTCCTGGCACATTTAAATGAGCCTGCAAACTCTCCTTGCCTCCAGAAACAGCAGATGCAGATTCATCTCTATTATTTCTGGTATGGTTCATCATCTGCCTTTTGAGCACATCTTGAGTTGTTCGATCTTCAGAAACTTTATTTTTATTTAATTTTGACTCTTTGGTATTTGATAAATAAAAAATTAGAGATAAGATTCAAACTCAAAAGAAAAATGATATACAAGTGAATGCCAACTCAAAAACTAAACTCCATTAATTAAGCATTAAGCTATACCTGATCAGTGAAGGCTATTTCCTGTCCTCGGTTTACCACATTAATTATGAGGTTATCATCATCTGCAATAGAATATCTTTCACTCTCATCAGACTGTGGATCATCTGTCACTTTGATGGAATAGTCCTCTTCCTTGGTCAGTTTAATATCATTAGGTTCAGTGCTTGAAACATTTTCCATCTCAAACAGCTTATTCATCACAGAATTCATCATATCAAGTTCCTCCTTATTCATGCCACCACCTTGTGCTTCCAGGACAGGAATCCGTTTTTCTTCAGCAGTATAGAGAGAAGCAGAATGCTCTTCACAATCACAGAAATGTGTAGGGAGAGAAGGAACTTCAACACGTCTGAAACTGTATTTGTGCTTGCCAGTTCCACTAAATGGTAATGATTTCACCTGCACAAAAACATAAGTAAGAATGCAAAACAATGGGGGTACTGAGGTGCTTGATCGTGATAATACAGTGCATAAACACAAAACTAAAAGGGCAATTATAATTTCGTTAAAGGTTACCTTTTGTAATCTTGGGAAGAAAACTCGCAGCTGCTTCTTTTCTGAACTGAGCTCCTTTCTGGGATTTTCTAAAACCTCCACTTTCTTATATACATCATCATTAACATCAGTAGTACATGTAGTACTAGCAATCTGAGCATCTTCAGCCCATTCCCGTTTCAAGCGATCTAGATAATGTTCTTTTGCTTTCTCAAGTCTCAACCTCCCACCCTTCCAGACACACCCATTGTACTGCAAAGTGACAATTTTAATTTATAGGGTAAATAATAGCAGCCACATGAATCAAATATGGAAAAGAAAAGGGTTTTTCTAATATGTCAAACTAAGGCACAGTACATAAACCAAGGAGGCTTTGTGAAGTTGTTAATTTCCTAAAATATCAGACAGGCTTACAGGTACAAGATTTAATATAAAATAAAATAGGGAAAGGGTTGATATTTCATTTTCATTGAGATCCTATGCATGAATTTGGCTATGGAATTTCAGGAATTTCACCAAATGCTTGATATTGTATACTCAACTCAACTAAGCCTATGCCTACCCTCATTTACTATTTCCTTCATTGACACCTATGCTATCCTCCCTTTCTCAAATCCTACCACATCTATATGCTCAATCATCTGAACCGGAGAATTTGCTATTCTATATTTTGCAATATCTATTAGAAAACCCAAATGCCAAATTCATACAAAAAGCAATAACTGCACGAAAACAGCCATAAATGGGAACAAAGATATAAATGGCATTGCGTTATAAACAGTCATAAAACAATCAATCGAGAATATATTTTAATTCAATTGAAAAGAAAGGAAGGAAGGAAGTAAGATTACAGTGCTGAAGAGCTTGGAGAGGAAATTATGGGAAGAGGGTAAGAAGTCGATATAGGCAAAGCTGCGGGCTTTGGTTCTGATAATGTGGAGCGTTTGAATATCACCACCAATTTTAGAGAAAATAGTGCGCAAATCATGGCTGCTCACGCTCTCTCCCAACCCTCCTACGTAAATCCTTACTTTGTCTTTTCTACTCTTTCCATCTCTGCCTAATTCTCTCACACTTTCGCCGCTCTTCCTTTCCTTGTTACCATTTTAACCCGCTTTGATTTTTTTTTATTATTATTAATTAATACTATCGAATAATAATAATAATGCTAAAATTTGGAGAAATTTATTTTTCTGCCAAGTGTTTGAAGTTCAAATTTTCTAAGTTAAAAAAAATAAAATAATTAATAGCTCTATGTTATTCAATTTTGTTAGTCCCAAAATATCTTTAATTTTGATAATTACCAGAACTCATATAGAATTTAGATTATTGTGCTTTTATACTTATCTAAAATTATAGGTTTAAAAAATATAACATCAAAAGATTTCAAGTTATATATTTTAAAAGAAGAAATATTTGAGAAGGGTGAAGATCTTAATTATGAAGGCAATTTTAACATCAAGACATTATATAAAACCTCAAGAAAAAAAAGGCTTGGAGACTTGAAAAGCTTGAATAAGATTGAAAAATTGAATATCTCGTCTTAAAATGTAAAGGATAAATGTACTTAATAAATTTAAAAAATTAATTATCTGTCCAAAATTATTTTTTTTTTATAGAGTCAAAATAATTTTTCAAAAGTTAGAATTCAATTTATAAAAATTAAGATAAAATTAGATGATCCTTTTAAAAATACAATTGCTCATGTAATTTTATTTATTTATTTATTTTGCTTGCAAATGCATTTTTTTAATAAAATTTTTATTAATTCTTCTTACATATTCTGATGATTTTATTATTCAAAAATATTTATTTTTAATCCAAGATATCTCTCGTTTAAATATCTTTCAAATATCTTTTCTATATGAAAAGAAATCAAAAGATTTTTATGCTGAAAATATCTAATCTCTATATGAAAAGAAATTTGGGTAATCTTTGATCTTTGGGATCTCTACAAAAGGTCATTTCTTTACAAATTAAGAAAATTATTTTTTGAAAAAATTATACTTATCCTAAAATAATTTGCTTTGGTTTAATTCATACTCCCACCAAATAGTCATTTATTTTCAAAGCTCTATAAAATCATACAACTTCAAAATTAAAACTGCCTTTATTCGACTTTTAAAATCTTTTAGAATATTTTTTTTTCATCTTTTTGATGCCTATTTTGTGCAATACCTTTAAGTTTGAGAAATATTCATTGTGTCGGATAGGTTTTTTTATTCCTCTTATTGGTGTTATCTTTATCCACATAGGTGTTGATTGTAACACAACTTGTGAGAAAAAATTATGTTCTTTTGAGAATTTGGGGGTTTTAAATTCTTAAGTTTAGCAAGTATTGGTAAACTTGTGAGAGTATATCACGTATCTGGTAAACTTGGGTTAGGTCTAGCAAGTACCTGATAAATTTGTGAGAGATTGTCTAAGTACTTAGTAAATTTGGAGCATGTGTATACTTTTGAGAGGTTTTCAAGTACATAATAAACGTGGCTTTAGGCTTCACAAGTACCCTATAAACTTATGAGGTTGCAAACACCTAGATTTCAAGTTTGTGGATAAGAGAGAGGGAAATCTTTCTTGGATTATAGATTGACAAGTACCTATATAAACTTGTGTCGGAATCTAGGTTGCAAAAGAGTGACTGCTCTACCATTGGAAAGAGCTCATTAGTAGAGAGATTTCTTAAGATATGATTCTTAGGAGAGTAGATGTAGGCAAGCGAGCTGAGCCATTATAAATACTAGTATTGTCTTTCCTCTCCCCTTTACTTTATTGCTTTATTATTTTGTTGAAGTATTATTTATATAAACTGTTACCGACCTTCTAATTTCAGGAGGCGTCTAATTTTGATTATCTAATTTGAATTAACACATCCAGTTTTAGCAAAATAAAACCACTTGTATTTTTTATTGTCATAATTATTTTATTATCTTTATTATATTGATTAGATACTCAAGTATATATATATTATTTCATATTGTGTTAAACTACCTTTGTGAATTGATTTAATTGATATCAAAATTCAACTGCTTACTAGTCATCTAATTCTAATTCTGTTAACATTTTATTTTAGATGATCTATTTTTAATCTGTGTTATTTATTTAGTTTTATTATATTTGATATTTGATATGATATTGTACTTGATTATTCCTTAATATCTGAAATTGAATTTATTGAATCTTGATTGCAAACTTTTCACACACAGACTTGCACTCTAAAGAACCTTAAGATTAGAGTTCTAAGTTGTCTCAAAAAATTAATTTATCTCCTCTTGAGCGTTCCACACATAACTAGTGGTATCAAAGCAAATCTCTACTATTTCAAGGCTTAACATCCTTAGAGAAAAGATCCTATGATTTTTAGTTTTGTTTCCAATCCTTTTATCCCTGAATAGCAATCTATTACTTGACATCCCTTGTTTAATAGTAATAATTAAAGTTAGAATGAGATATTTCATTTAGTCAATGGATATAAAGGTATGGAAGAATATTTTACATGGACCTAAGGTGCCTAGAAATATTATTGATAGAATCTCAATTGATAAAACTGAAGATGAACATTTTGATGTAGATTGGAAGTTTGTGCAAATGAATGCTAAAGCTATAAATATATTGCATTGTGCTTTAGATCCAAATAAATATAATCGTGTGTCTACTAGTACATCCACTAAACAAATTTAGAATAAGTTATAGGTTACAAAAAGGGGATAAACCAAGTGAAAAAGTTTAAAATAAATATGTTTGTTCATGATTATGAAATGTTCTCAATGAAATCTAATGGGTTTGTTTCTCAAAATGAAAACTAGATTTTCAGATATTGTCAACTCACCCAAAGTTCTTGGCAAATTATATTCAGAATCAAACATGGTGAAAAAGATACTAAGATCTTTGACAAAAAATTGGAAATCCAAGGTGATGGTACTATTTGAATCAAAAGACTTACCTATGATGAGTTGATCAGACCACTTCTCACATATGAAATGGTGATTAGCAAAAGAGAGTAGTTTGATGAGCCAAAGAAGAAAATAGTTGCACTTAAAGATTCATCAGATGAAGAAGATAGTTCATGCGCAGATAAAAATGAAGATGTTGCAATGTTGGTCAACCAATTCCAAAAGATATTTAGAAAGGACAAAAGAACTTTAGAAGAGGTCAGAAAAAGTACCCATATAAATTTGAACCACACACACAAAAAAAAAAAAAAAGCAAATAGATGTGATGTGCTATGAATGTAATTAACCTAGACATATAAATCCAGATTGTCCAACATTGAAAAAGAAGCACAAGAAGTCCAAGAGCAAAATAACAATGGTAGCAACTTTGAGCAATAGTGAAGATTCCTCATTTAGTATTGATGAAAGCAATGAAAATGATGAAATTGCAAATGTTTGACTAATAGCAATAAGCGAGAATGATGAAACTGAATCACAAGAGGTAAATTTCCTCTCAAAAAAACTTTATGATACATTTGAATTAGTAGACTAACAACTCAAGATTTACAAGAAAAAGTTTCCACATTGAAAAAAACAAAATAATGAGTTGAATATTAATCTTGAAAACCTTAAAGATAAAAAAGTTTGCATTTGATCATTGAGCTTGACTTTCAAAGAAACCAAGTAAATAAATGTAGAAATTAAAATGAAAAGTTGGAAGAGTTTCAAAAACAAAATCATATTTTAAAAAAAATGATTTAGAAGAAATCATAGAATTGCATATGAAATCAGTTGAAGAAAAATTAGTTTTGAAAACTGAAAATGAAAAGTTGCAACCTAATTTGAAAAGGTTTTTGAAAGGAAAACAAACTCTTGGTAGTTTACTTAATGCATAGATTTTTCAAAATAAAAAAAGGTTCTCAGGTCTTCTAATTTTAAACCAAATTAGAAGAATAATTTATAAAAGCATCATCCTCATATGTATCATCTTTCATTATTAAGTGCTTTTATTGAAATCAATCTGGAAATTATGTGAAGAGATGTTTTGTTAAGAAAAGCAATTTTAAGAAGATTTGGGAGCATTAAAGAACTAAATCATATGCTATTAACCTTGAAGGACATAATCTAAATTGGGTACCTAAGTTTATTTGACTAATTACTATGAACACCGGATTTTCACAACTTTGGACTTCAAACAAATTTGTATTGGACTTAACTGGGCCCCTGGAAGCTCGAAAAGTGGAAAAGACGGATAATCGGAAGAAAAATTAGGGACATAATTGCATAGACAAATTACTTAGGAAATGAGAAAAATTCGATGATGAATTTTATTGAAGAGAAAAGAATGTAGTACCCCAGACAGAGCTAATTAGATTACAATAAATCGGAGTATTAAAAAGAAATTATTAGACATTGACAAAAATTGAAAATATGAAAAACAGTTATAGAAGTTAGAATAGAACATAAGTAAATTTGAGAAATTAAGTAAATATGATATAATAGACAGAATGTGACAAAATGGTTAATGTTAGACAGGCACAAGTGAATGAAGTTAATGAAAATTGATCAAATCAACAAGAGAAAAATGAGTAATCAAGTAATGACAGTTAAGGAAAAATTCAATACGGAGATTAAAGACTTAAGAGCAAGCAACTTTATAGATAGTCATGGAATGTTAAACATAGTAAATGGGAGTCAGTATTGGAGGATTCATAATAATTAAGAGTTAATTAGAAGTTAGTTACAATAAAAAGATGATGAAAGTGCAAAGGATTAAGGTGTTTAGGGAGGAAAAATAAATTTTTTAAATTAAAGGCATATGGAACCCACCAATTTTATCTTATTTTGTATATGTTAAAAATCAAAATTCAAGCCTAATTTAGTCCATATGTGGGCCAACCATACTAGGATAAATGACCAAAGATTTTATAGTTTTATGTCATAAAGAAATGTAAGGAAAGCTTTACACTTATCAAAATTTAATGGAAACAAATTTTCATATTTATCTTAACTTTTCACCTGGTATAGTATATTAATGAAGTAAAAACAAAACCAAAACTATGATTCATGTAAGGGCTGTCTAAGTGTGTGATTAAATAGTGAAGGTATTGAATAGATTTTTTACTTGAAAGATTGAAATGAACACTTGTCAATTTACAAGTAAAATTATCTTAAGAATTCTAAAATTTTCTATATTTCTCTACAAAATTTCTATCAAGAATTTATTATATTTGTAATTAGATTTTTATTATATATATTTATATGAGTGTAATGATAAGAATAAAGGAGTTTGAAAAGAAAATCTACTATAAAACCATCAAGTTGGCCGAACCACACTTATCAAGGTTTATAGAGAAATTTTCAATATTTCTTCTCCAAAAGCCTTCCTTTAGATAAATATTAGTGAGATTATTCCATAGAAATCAATAGCTAAGCTATTGTAAAAGAGAAAAGAGTGATTAAAAAGTTAAAATAGTATAGAGAAAGGAAGATTAAAGATAAAAGAGAAGGAAGTATTTCAAGGTGATAAGGAAGAAAAGAGTTTTGATAAGGTAAAATTTTTGTTTTCTTTGATGATTACTTGTTTAATGATGTTTATTGATTATTTGGCTCTTGAATTTATGATTTTGAATAAGACATGAAACTATATATGTTTATGATTGAGAAATTTAGCTTTTGCTTGAAATATATGTATTAAGAACAAGTAAGGAAGGTATTGATGATTATATATGAAATTTGGGATTTCAGATTTTGATAGAAGCAGTAGATTGGGTCTATTGTTCCGTGATCTTAATGACTGAATTTTCTTAAGTATAAAACATGAAAATTGTAGATACATATATTATTTTATAATCCTATAAAAGGAATTTAGAAAATTCATAGTGAGAAAAGATATATCAAGAGAAAACAGAGACTGACTCAGATTTAGGGTTTTTGAAAAATACTACTGTATTTTTATTTTACAGAATATTAGAGATTGAATTAGACTAAGTGTTAAACATGAAAAATGTTTATTTATGTCTTATTTAAAGGCTTGTAGAAGGGTTTTGTCAGTATTCTATGAGATGCAGCCAAAACATTAGAGACTGCCCGAATTAGAGTGCAGGGCAGCAAGGCTGACAGTAAAGTTGAGTTCAAACTATCACCATATGTTGTGTAGAACTTGAACATGTTTGAATTTTGGATATGTTAGAACATGAAATGTCTAGTTTAAGTAGAAAAAATAATTAAGGCAATTGGATATGTACAAAATGAGTTATAGGTAGAAGAACACATACTGCCAGAATGAGGGAAAAATCAGTAAAAGTTAAAGAGTTTAAACCCTAAGTTAAGGAACATATGAAATTTAAGTAAACTAAAGTTAAGAATAGTATATGATACGTAAATAGATATTGATTTTAATATTAATTGATATGTAGCTTTGAATGACAAAGACAATATAATTGGAGGTTCAAAGTAAGGAAGTGAAGAGTAAACGTAAAATAATTTAGTAAGGTGAGTTATGTATACATCATTGTGCATATCCATAACTTGATTTGTTGAATCAATGAGCATATTTCCTTCTTAATCAAATGCCACCTTGTTATTGCTATTGATCATCCTTTGATTTCGTCAAGTTTAAAATGATCCAATTCCATTGATTGTTATTAAAATTGCAATGCTTATTATATTTGTTCATATTGAGAACTAATTGTGATATTGTGCTTGATTGACCATGTGTCAAAATGCTTCCAAAAGTATGCACACCAAATATTTAACCATATGCCATAATGTAAATTTTTAATAAGCTACCTTTGTATCAAGTAGAGAAACCGAAACATGTCTACCAAAATGCAATGACACCGATTGATAATTGAGCCCGTGTTTACTTGTTGAATGCCATTGTACCGTAATGATTCTAATAATTACTTGATATTGTTATTGAATTTCATTGATCTATTTATATATGGATTTGACAGAGTTACCTTATCGATGGGGTAGTGGGTAAGTACCGTCAATATTGTGCACAATGATTTTTTTATAATATTTACCCTAGTTAGGAAGGGACTTATCCTAGCCGTGAGGTTTGACTCACCTTATGATATCTTACATGCAAATGATACGTGTTCAAGGCTCAATATCTGTCACTTCTACATATGAATATAAATGTGATACTTATGTCAACCTTAATCCATATTGCTTACCATTGGTATCCTTTTCTTTACCTAATATGATTTATTTCTGATATTACTAATACCTATTCCAAATTTTCAATGGCATTTGGTGAGCAAATTATTAACCTTTGATATACAAATTTGATAATTTGTTATCTATTTATTGTATTCATTGTCACTTAACTTCCATTGATATATTTTATTATCATTCACCTGTAACTCATGCTTAATAATATATACTTAGCTCACTGAGTATAATAATACTCACATGTGGTTGTTTAAATATTTTTCAGGAAAGAAGTACTAGGAGCAAGATCCCAAGTCATTTTCCTTCCTCTACACTTGGGACGTCCAAAGACTCCAATGTAATTTTCTTTTATGGAGTCGGACTGTATATACTCTAGAGCTCCATAGAGTATAATTTGGGAAGTAAATAGTTGTGTAAATTGTGAATATTATTTGTTACTGAAATTAAAAAGATAACTGATTGTAAATGAGTATGGCATAACTAATGGTAGTGATACTGATAAATGTTAAAATATAATTGTGGCATGGTATGTATATATATAAGTGTTTTACATGATTGTATTATGATTATGATGTTGGGATTTAGGCCGTTAAACGCAACAGAAAACAAAAAAAAAAACCAAACCAAGAAGGCTATATAGATCAAAATTGAAGATTCATTAAAAAAAATCAAGATCGACTTTTGATTTGAGAAACTCTTTCTCCTTTGATTACCAAGAAAGGGTTGTAGCAAATCACTATCTTTCCTACAAGAGCAAGAAAGCACCACTAGTAATCCACGTGAAGATCAAACGATAAGCTTTTTGGAAATATGAGCCAAAAATTCTTATGTGCAAGACAAGAGGTTTTACCCGAATGGAGGAGAAGCAAGAGAGAGAAGCCGAATTCTTTTGGTACAAGAATAGGTTGTGAAATTCGGCCAACCCATTGTGTTTTATTTCTAGGATTAATGAATTATGATCACATCATATTTCCTTGACCCTTGGATCAATTAGGTTTTAATTTAATGGTTTAAATTAAAACATTAAGCCTAATGATAATAATGCCATTAATGAAAGATCAAAAACACTCCTTTGATCTTGGACTTATTAATCCTAATATTAACACAATCCAATGGTCTAATTTAATTAAATACATCACATGTAAATAATTAAATTAAATAATTAATTTAATCATATTAAATTATTGTAGAAACTCCATAATTAAAAATATGAATTAAATTTCATTTAATCATAATTTAATTAACTCTTTTACTTATTGTTTGAATCACTTCTATGCATGTAACCTAATAGGTTTTCCAATTAAATGACAACTTAAGTCCTTAATAATTTCCTTAAATTAATTTAGGAAATTTTTAAGTGAAATTCCTATTTCAAAAATAGGAAACTTCCATAAAAGGTAATTCTTGTCCAACAAGAATTATATGAATTAAACTCCTTTAATTCATAATCAATTCTCCAATTGAACTTCTCTAACTCAAGTAGATCATGAGCGATATCTTGCCATACATCATGACCCTCAAGTAATCAGAAATTGCTAATGGTAAGCAGAAATCCTTACACATGGATAATATTGTGCTACTAGTTCCTTCAAACCCTTTTATCAAGTTCGGTTTAATGTATGAATATTATGTTAACTCCACTAAGCTGGCTACACCACACTTAATCCGAACATTAGTTCCTTATAATCTGATCATCATTACTAAAATGATTTCCTTAGAGACTATCTCTAAGTACTATCCATTTTGGCCAAAAATTTTCAATAATGATCTCATACAAGAGGCCTTAGGTAAAACCCTCATTTTAACAGGAGTTATGATATCCTTTGTTGACTACTTAAATATCTACGAGTGCCTCAAACTATACCTAATGTCCACCTATGAGCAGACCCATTGAGAGAGCAAGGCATAAAATCAAAGTACAACATTTTTACTCTAGATCACTCTTAAGCATCTCAAATCTAAGGACATTTGCACATTTCTATGCAGAGATATATTATTAACATTGTTTAGATTTCCATATGACTATCTCCTATGATCACTCCGATGCACTTACTACTTCTAGTAAGTGTAGACACCATATTTTGTTCAGAATTTTTAAAAAAATATATGTCTTTTAAAAATATAGGATTTTAGTGTAAAATATCAATAATAATTAAAATTTAAAAAGGAAATGAAATTTTTATAATTTAAAATCTTTATTTTGACAAAATAAAAATAAAGTTTAATTTAAATTTTTGGAATTGTTTTATTGTGATTTGTGGACCCAAGAAAAGAAAATTCAAAAATTTTAGCCTAATCTATTCAACTTCAAATTCAGCCTAGCCCAAATTCAGTCTAGACCAAATTCTGATAAAACCCCAAAAATTAAATCCAAGTCCAATTCAGCACAAGCCCAATTAAATAAACCAAATTCTGATCAAACCCAAATTCAAGCCCAATACTCAATCAAACCCAAACCCAAAAATTTCAGCCCAAATTCAATTCAGTCCAGCCCAATCAAGCCCATGGGGCTGAAAATTCTGGAAACATGTAGGGAGGGCATTTTAGTATTTTTCTTTCTTTGGTTTGTTATATATAGGACAATAAAATATGGAGGGGGGAGTTCTTCTTGGCCTTGGTATTCAGAGAAAACAGAAAAAAAAAAAAAACAAAAGCAAAGAAAGAAACGTAAAAAGAAAAAAACAGAAACAAAAAAAAGCTCTCTCCCTGCACGAAAACCCCTCTTCCCCCCACGAACCACCAGCTCTCTCAGCTCCCTGCTCTCGGTTCCCCCACAGAAACCACGAGCTCTTTCTCTGCTCTCTCTCCCATACAGAAACCACCAGCTCCCCTCTCTCTCGAACACCCGAAAACAACCCAGCTCCTTCATCCTCTCTCCCACACACGAAAACCCACCACCAGCACACGGAAAAAACCCAGCTCCCTCTCCCTTTGCTCTCGAAAACCCAGAAACCACCAACTCACAGCCTCCCCATCCACAGACCGAAAACTCTGGCTCACTCTCCCTCGACAGAAAAGCCCACTGCCTCTCCCTCCACGAGAAACACAGCTCTCTCCGCCTCTCTTCTCTCTCCCTTTTCTTTGATTTTGTGCTGGGTTTATGACTCTGTTTCTCATTGTTCCCTTTTTTAAAATCAGGTAGTTTTTCTTTTAAAAAATGGGTGTGTGTTCAGTAATTTTGATGCTATTATTTGGGTTTTAAATGGGTTTCATTGCAAATATCGGGTTATTCATTTTTTCTTTTCTGTTTGATGTTTGGGTCTGCTGGTTAGCTCTTCTTTTTTGGTTTGTTTTTCTCAGTTCCTGCCCACGTTAATTTACAATTACTGTATCTTGCTCAGTCTTGCTGATCAGTCCAAAAAAAAAAAAAACAAAAGAAAAATAAAAAACAGAGAAAAGAAAGACAGGAAAGGAATCCGAGAGAAAATTGAGAAAATAGCTTTCGATTTTTGAGTATTTGGTTCTTTGTCCAGATTCTACGATCTAGAACTCCTTTTCGATCATTCGTCTCCGATTATTCGAGGCTACGGTCTCTGTATTGCTTTTTCTCCTTCTTTAAAATCTGGGTTTTGATTCGATGTTCATTTGAATCCTTGTTTGGGTCTGGTCGAAGAAGTAATCGAATCGAACATGGGTTTGAATTCCTCCCTCTGTTTCATATTGTTCTTGGATTGGTGATTCTTGATTTTGGGTCCAGTGAAGGTGTTTCAAATTTCGGATTTGGGGATTTGAGTTCTATTTCAGGCTGTTCTTTGTGTTTATGGAAACCTAGCATTTCAGAGCTGTGAGATTTCGATTCTCGGTTTCTTGGTGGAATGCATTCTTTCAATTTCTGAGGGTTTCTACTATGTGTTTCTATTAAATTGGGTATGGTCACTAAGTTGTGGCATCTTGGTGGTTCATTTTTGGGTCTAGTCCCATTTTCGGTGGATCTAATTCAGTATAGCTCCTAAACTTTATCCTTCAATTTTTAACTGTTCATAATTTTCATAAAAATTGACTTGAAATTATATTTATGGATTTGGCTTCCAAACCCCTAAATTTGGATTCATTTGAATAATTTTGAGATGGATTTCGTCTCTATTGTTGAATTTTTATTTAGGGATTTGATTTATTTCCTTTTAAAAGTGGGATTCCGCAACTAAGGAGATATGACCATTTAAAATTTAAAATATATTTAAAAAAAAAAAGTAATAAAATAAATAATATGTGAAATTGAGAAAAATTATTTTGATTTGGACTTAATCTTAAAAAATTTAAACTGAAATATTTTTAAATTATTTTTTTTTGTGTTTATTTGAATTTGATCTTAAATAATAATTTTGTTAATATTCAAAAGATGAATAGGTTTTATTTCATTTATCAATTTAATAAATTTTAAAATTTTAAAAAATATAATCTATTTATGTAAGTATATAAAGAATTACGATGATGATCGGACTTGAAATTAAATTAACAGAATAATTAAAAAAAATTAAAATAATTTTTGGTGGGATAAAATTAAATTAAAATCATTAATTTTGATTTGATTTGAAATGGGTAATTTTTATTTAAAGTAAGTTCAGTTTATTGTTTTATTTTTCTTATGCAAAAATAATTAATTTATTTTTTTAAATTTTAAGTCTGAAATTAATTAGAATTCAAATAAAGATTATCTAATTTTAAACTCTAAAATTAAAAGATTTTAATTTAAATTTTCAGTTAAAGTTATTAATTTTTTTTAATATTTTCTGATAAAAAATAAATCTGTACCCTTAAAATAAATTTAATATATTTATTTACTTATAAGTTTTTGGTTTTTTTATTATTTTTTGGTTTTGTTGTTTTTTTTTTGTGTTCGCTTTATTTTTTATTCCGCATGATTCATTTCTTTCAAGATTGAAAGCAGGTAGATTCAAGGCGAGACGTATTTTTGCAAATTTTATTATAATTTTTATTTTATTGTACTTTAAAATTTTATAATTTAAAATTTTATAATTTATGTTAATTTTGTAATTTGTAAAAATATTATTTTTTAGTTTAGTCAAATTAATTATTAATTCATTTTACCATATTTATAGTTATTTTTATTTATTTATTTTTTTGTGAATGGTTAAAAATAAAAGTGAAAAATAAAATTAATTATGCCCAGTCAAAACTCAAATCAAATCCAGTTTCCATTTTTCACAGTTAATTTCATTTTTCATTAATACTCATGAATAATTTTGCAAATAATTATCATTCTGGTTAAAAGGAAAATAAATAAATTTGCACTGTATAAATAATAAATGAAAAATATTTTTAAGGTTAATTTAATATTTTGAAAATTAACATGTAGGGTGTCTAACACCTTCTCCATATGTTTGTGACTCCCAAATTCAAATTTTGATTTAACAGATTAAATTTTTAAAGGTTTCCGATTGAGTCTTTTAAAACAATTCAATTGGTGGCGACTCCATTTTTTCATTTTCATTTAAAAAAAATTTAAAAATTTTATTTTTTGCTATTCCATCGCGGCGTCTTCAAAAAACGTTGTGACAGTAAGCATCCACATGCTATACTTAGACATCTCAAGGTCAGTATCTTTATAAGATCAGATGATTTGATCAAATCAAATAGTATATGCATGTGCTAGTTTTTCCGAATCAATAATGTCCAATCTCATTTATTCTATAACTAGAAAAATTTATGTTAAAACATAATTATATATGATAAGCATCTCACTATCATAAATGCCTTCATACTATGTTTATACCATGAATTTTATTAAACAGTTATATAATATTATTCTAAACAATAATAAATATTGATTAATAAATAATATTTTTTAATAATATATCTCTAAAAACATCATTACAATAATTTTCTTTAGAACACCTACACTAACATATGAAGCTGAGGGTATAAGGATGGTGATTATTAGGAGTGTAAATTTTTATACAGGCTGTGTAATTTTTGAAAGACTCGATTTTGAGTTAGGAATTGTATGGAAAATATAGAGGAAACTCTGTCAAAATTTCTATAAGCGGGTTAATAGGTTTAGTGTAAGCGGGTTAATTGAGTATAAATTAGTGGGTTTAGTGTGTAAATGATTGATAATTGGATTGTTAGCAAGTTCTATGGATTTCCACCCTCATCAATCACTCTGCGGCTCTCCTGTACCACTGGCCCAACTGGTGCAGTAATAGGTGGCACAGGTACTAGTGGAATAACTGGTGAAATGGCTGGTGGTGCAGGTGGTGGCACTACCTATCTTTCCCTTCTCAATTCATATAGTTTTCTTCTCAATTCTAACATCCCTTGCATCACTTCCAATCTCCAGACATCTTCAGCTTGCCTGATTTCCTCTGTCCTTTTCCTGGACCTAGGAGGCTCTTCTTGTTCCTCTCTGATCAATAACTCATTTGAGGCCACTTCTGCCTCTCTACTGGGCTCTTCTGATCTCCTAGGAGTAGGTTCAATAGCTCGTTCACTTTCTCCTGTAGACATCTTAATCACTATAATAGACAAACACAATCATTTAACACGTATGCTCAGTGCAGAATAAACACATATTTAACGAATACAACGAATGACGAGACAGGACTTCCTATGCTCCATGGTTCACCTATGCCTTATTGACACATGTCTATATGCTATCAGTATAACTATGCTTTGATACCACCTCTGTCATGTCCCAATTTTGGAACATGACGGTCCTAGGATGTAGGAACAACATAAGGCTACAGACACTCATAGAACTCTTCTATAACCTATAAACATCACCTACTATAACATATTTATATCTATATAATCAGTCTATCTGTCATCATCTGTGATCATATCTGATTTCCACACATCTCATATATATTAAATATTAGTAAATAATAATATTACAGACCATATTAAGTATAGTCATCCCAATAATTTACATATCCATGAAGTATCTAAAATATATACAAATTCAATATTTACATTATTATAACATAGCTGAATCCACTGATGAAGAAATCTTAGATTAACTCTACTCTTGATCTGAAAAGATAACACCACTAAAAGAGTGAGTATTTTTATACTCAGTGAGTCAATATATATTATCACACAGAGGCTAAGTAGGTAGCAACAAATGAACAATATTAACAATTGGCTCATGGATAATACATAAAATGACCAAATCAAGGGAAATAGTTTATATACATCAAATATAGATGTATAGGTACTGGGAGAAATAATAACCATATATATATAACATATATTGGGCCATGAAACGCATAACATTATCAATATAATATGTAAATAGCATAAGGTGGACCAGACCCTATAGCCATGACCATAACCCTTCCAAGCTAGGGTATCATTGGAATTTCATTATGCACAATGCTGATGGTATTTACCCACAACCCCATCAGTAAGGTAGCTCTGTCATACAAACATTAGAATAGGCTAAAGATAGCAAATAAAATACCAAATAGGTAAGAAAATCAACAAAGTTCAGTTTCTGTAACTCTAGCTCAATTGAGCTGTTTAGGCAAGTAAGCACATATAAGATCATTATCCTTAACAAAGGAACATTATAGCATAGGCAAAATGCCACAAAATTCATTTAGGATATAAGTTCAAAATATGTCAAGAAGACACATTTATACTAGTGACAAAGAAAGTCACTCATTTTAGCAAATTTGGTAACAATTGGTTTCTTAAGAAAATTAACAAAGGTCATTTCATCGAGCACTTGATGTGCTCCACTTTAGGACTAAATAAATATAGTTTTGGGACATATTGATCAAAATCCAAAGTTCACAATTCAAGCTCCAATGGCAACAAACACAAAGGCATTATCAAACAGGGTCTATATACATCAATAAATAACACAATCGGAGCTTGAATTCAAGGAAAATTCAAAGGAAACTCAAATGAAATACTTTGGCCAAAAAGTTGCAGGAATTTAAATGGATTCAAATTGATCAAATAAAGGTATAAATATACATAATAATATACATATAACTCACCAGAACCTACGAATCAATTGTTTATATGATAAAACGCCTATTTGCCTATAACAGGCAAAAGCAGTGTTCTTCGGTTTCCTTTGATTCTACAATCAATTTTACTACATATTTAGCCTTAAATGAATGATAACTAACATATTTAAACATTAATTAGAATTATGAAATCCTATATAGAAAATCCATTTCAAACATAAATCTAATTTTAGGTTTTCTTCAATTTCGATCCAATCTTGAAATCTACCGATCTAATAATATTTATAATCATTTATATTGCTTAAATGAATCAAAAGAATGAAGAAAACATCATCCTCACCTAAATTCTTCAAGTGGCCGAAATTTAGATTTGGAGTTTCATTAATTTCTAACTTGAATTTCTTGGAATTTTTGATAGAAACTAGCTTAATCGGTAGTTTAACCGAGTTTTCTATCGATTTTGCTTGAAGTTTGGATGAAATTAGTGGAGTTTTGGAGAAGGAGGAGAGTTTTGGTTGGTTGGCTATGGAAGATAGATAAAAATTTTCTATTTAATGAAGAATTAGAACATATTGATATGAATTAACTTTTAGCTAATTCGATTGGGGGGGGGGGGGGGGGGGGGGGGGGGGGGGGGGGGGGGGGGGGGGGGGGGGGGGGGGGGGGGGGGGGGGGGGGGGGGGGGGGGGGGGGGGGGGGGGGGGGGGGGGGGGGGGGGGGGGGGGGGGGTGGGGG
>CANXYC010670539.1:0-15430 GCA_948193065.1 Aleurites moluccanus | reverse complement strand
ATTGAATTATTGATGAGTTTGAGAAATTGTGGAGATCCAGAGGGATCTGTTTATTTGAGTTGGTTGAGATTGATTATAGAAGTGTATAAATTGTGTTTTTAGCCAGGGCATGCTCCTTAAATAGAGGAGATGCTACCCGATTTTGCTTGTAATGTTCGAGCTATATTAGGCTTATTTGTGTATGCATGCCATATAGTTTTATTGATGGGTTCTTCGTGGTATTGGTAGCATAAGCATCACCCGTACCCTAGGACCGTCATGGCTCCTAAGTTGGGCTGTGACATTATTCCACTTGAATTTTAATTTTAAATTATACGAATTAAGCCCTAAAATTAAATTTTTTATTTTTCTTTTAAATTATTTATTTTTTTCTTTTTATTTTAGCAAATTATAAATAGAAATGTCTAGTTCAACATTTCCCTTAATATTTATTAGTGGTTAAAATACGAAAACATAATTAAAAATATTGCAAGTTTTTTTATATGCTTCTCCATTCTCCTCATATTTCTCTTTATTTTTTCATTTTTTTTTTTTTATGATACATAGTAAGTGTTTGGAAAATTTTTTAAATATAACTACTATTTTTTTTTAATAATTGCATCAAATCTATTTAATTATTTTTTTAGTGATAATTATTAATTTTTAGATAGTTGTTAAGTATTCAAACATCTGTTATTTATAAAAGTCAAAAAATTCATATTTATTTAAATAAAAATATTAAATTATCTTATTAAAAAATGATGTTTAATTAAAAATATTAATATTAATATTTATTTTTAATAACTATTAAATATATTAACAACAATAATTAATAATAATTTTACTGAATACTAGCAACAATAAATTATTAGTTATTAGGTACTAGTTAACAATTTTCAGCTAATAATTGTTATAAATAATTAAATCAAAAGGGGTCTTATTTCTAAATAATTTGAATTAAGAAAATTAATTTAAACATGAAATAAGTTAATTAGTAATAAATGTAAAATCCAATAAAAGAAATAAAGTTTGATTATTTAAAGTAATCGATTTGGTTTGATCAATAAAAAAAATCAGTTATTAATTTATTCAATATGATAATATAATCAAAATAATCCAACCCAATAGAATTATTAAAATCAATTCTTTATTATTTTGATTTGCTTTTGTCAATTCTCTCTCTTTTTCTTTTAATTTTATAAAATTCAAATTTTATATCTTTACTTGAAAAAAAAATTAGAATATAATTTTAAAATAATGACATATGATAATTTATTTTTTATGTATTTATATGACATATTATGAATTAATTATTATTTTTCCTTTTATTATAAATAAAAATATATATTCAATTTTAAAGTTTAATATAAAATATGATAATATTTTAAATCAAATTAGTAAGTAAAACGCATACTAAAAAAATTGAATGAAGACAAAATAACCAATCAAACCAGTCAATAAACAAATGGTTTGATTTATTTTGGTTTGGAATGCAATTTTTGACCTGCCGTTATAAATAATTGCCTCAACCGATCCGAAAGGATCCATTTATAATGTAATTAGGTAAGCTTCCTCTTCTCTAATATGCTGTTTCAAAACACAAAATAAATTATGAACAGAAAAAAAAAATACAATCAATCGAAAAAAAAGAAACATGCAATATAAAATATGATGAACGGAACTGCTAAGGTCATCAAGATGAGTGGGAAGAGGTAAGAAATAGCGCAACTAGATTTTCTCTTGGAAAAAGAAGCAAAAAAGGCAACTCAGGAAAGAGGAGCGTGAGAAAAAGAAAACCAGGTACTGGTTTTGGTTTTCTCTCTTCTTGTCATAGATAAAAGGACAATAATTGATATCAAAACGAAACCGTTTGATACAAAGCATAGCAAAATAAAGGACATAAAAGTATATTCAATTGCCTTTACTTTTTCCAAGAATGTCAGATTCAAAAGACACGATGCCATTTTGATTCGGGGGCCAGGAGGAAGTAAGGGCAATTAAGTAATATGAACTTCCAAAAACAAATTTAAAAGAAGCATTTAATCCCATCGATGCCATTTTAATCTGTATTTCAGTGAAAGAAAGGTCAATCAAGTAATTTAAAACAAGTTTAAAAGACGCATTTAACCCCATTAAAACGACGCTATTTTAATCTGCATCTAGTGGAAGAAAGGGCAATCAAGTAATTTTGCAAATCTCAAAATCAATTTAAATTGTACTATTTATTCTTCCGCCACTTGTATATTTTATATATAGATGGGGGTATAAATAGGGTGGGAGTAGTTTTCTATAGAATGTAATGTCTAGTCTGACTCACATTTAACCTATAATCATCTCCAATTCGATCATTAAGTAATTTCTATTTAATCAATTGCAAAGAAATCCGTCGAATTGCACAGCCCTAGTAGATAAGGATTTTGAAGGGAAAAAGAAATAAAAGTGTCAGTTAAATCATCAAATCAAATTAAAATTGATAATTTTATAATTATTTGATTTGAAAAATAAAATAAATTGAAAGTTCGATTTAATTTATGTTTTGAATTTTTTTTCTTTGATTTCAAATTGAATCAAATCAGAGTTATATATATTGTCATGATCCAAATCCGAGACAATGACCGACTTGTTGTTAGATCGAAATTCAACCACATAAACCTAATAATTACTATATTTATTGATTATATAATAATTTAAATACGTCAATTTATAAATATCCTAAAAATAAAATAACTAAATAGTAAAATAATTAAATAATGAAAATCATCTAAATGAAAAAACTAAAGAAGTCTTTTAGACCTTGACTCGACTTGAGATAAAAGAAAAAGGAGAATAGCTTTGTCAAATAGCTAATATCTTGCAAAATAAGAAGAATTGTAGAGGAATAAGCATACATCACATTGTTCAATGAGAGCACATGAGACAAAAAACTTTCTAACCATATTACTTATATTATATCATACGTATAAATCATTAAGTGATTTCAAAGTATTTCATACAAATGCAACAACTCACATTTAAATTTTCACATAATAAAAAACTCATTAAATTCAAATGTCAACTTTAACATTTTCACAATCACCATCAACATCCAAATAATTGCAATACAACACATATAATGGGAAAAACCTTATCAGACTTGTCAAATAATATATAAGGTATTAAATCCAAGTACCATTTTTAAATAGGGCACTGTAAACAAGTTTGATACACATATAACATATAAGTCATTTCAATTCGAATCATATAATAGTTGCATATAACCTAAGTACACCATAAAGAGTCTAAGTCACGGTCTTATCCCAACACAACATAACAATCACAAATATAACTTATAACATATAAGCAAATATCAATTAATTTATAGCAACTCAAATACATATACATATAAAATAATTTGTTCCCTGACTTCTAATATAAACAATATAATAGCAATCAAATTTGCACATCAATTACTTATTAATAATTAACAAATAACACCTATGTCCTTAACTGATTGCAAATTATCCAAACAACAATGCATATCCTACAAATTTTACTGATTAGTCAAATATCTACCTGAATACATACATTTTATATTAATGACTAGAACTTAATTCAATAATAACAAATATGTATTTAACATATAATACTATCTATTATACAATATGCAAATGATATGCAACACAATAACCTAATATAAGTTTTTCCTTCCTTTAATTTTATTTATGACAGTAAAGATTAAATCTTGTCTAAACTTTCAAAAGTAACTCCAAACTCAGCCAAATTTTAAAAATAATCAGTTAACATATTAGCAAATTGAACCTCCAAAAATCTTCCAATTTGAAATTCATTAATACCTCAAAAAAAAAAAAAAAAAAAAAAAAATTCAAATGCAGTTGTCCAACAATTTATCAAATACTGACAACAAAGGCATTTTCTAATCTAAAGCACCATAACCTTCTCCAAATTAACTCAAATTTTAACATCAATTATCTAACATATAAATAAACATAGCTCTAAAAAATTTCTAAATTCAAAATCCATTTGTTCCCCCAAATATAATCCTAAAGTCAGTTGTCTAACAAGTTTTCTGAATACTGGCAATAGGTAAATACTCCCCCAAATCTCACTTTAAAATTCTCCAAAAATTCTCAAACAATTTCATAATATATAAAATATATTCAATGACGAAATTATGATCAGGGGATTAGAATGTGAAATTCCAGATTTTTTAGTTAAGAATATTTATTATGTTTTATGTGTATTTGTAGACTAAATTTAAGTTATGCGTTAGACGTGTTAATTTAAGATATAAATATGAATTATAGAGCTAATTGAGTATATTTTATATTTTTGTTATTTTAAAGATATTGTGATAATTTTTCTATTAAGAGTATTTTGATATTTTTACATGAGTTATAATTAATTGGACTTTGAAGAATTTATATAATGCATAATTAAATGTTGTGGTTGTAGTAAAATTTAAATAGTGTTAGTGGTAAATTTTAGAAAATAATATATTTTTGAATTAAATTAATTAAATTAATTAAATGGCAGATTAGTGAACTATTAAGAATTAAGATTTTATTATCTTTTGGTAATATATATAAGTTTAGTTTTTAGGGTGGTAACCATTATGAGAAAAAAAACATAAAGAGGAAAGGAAAAAAAAAATACAGACATAGGTTTTGAAGATTTTTTTAAGGTTTTCTTCAAAATTCTTGAATTTTTTTTGGAGGTAAGAACTTATACCATTATTCGAATATCTTATAATTGATTTCTATGCATAATTATGATTTTTAAATGATTAAAGTTTAAGATTTGAATAAGAAAATATGATATAATTGAGTTATAATTCATAATTTATAAGTTTTAAAGTGATGAATTAGAATTCATGTAATTTTCTATTAATAATCAAAATTGTGAATTTTATAACTTGTAGTTAAATTCATATTTGGCGGTGAAATTTTGATATGTTTGAATAATAAATATTTATTTTATTATATTTAAATTTGAGAATGATCATTGAATCGAATTGAACATATAATTTAGCTATAATGATAATTTAATTTGGTTTGATAAAAAATATTAATTTAATTTAATAATAATTTTTTAAATCGATCAAACCGAACTGAAACTACTCCTAAAATGAAGGAAAAGATAAATAAAAATACTCTATTATTAACTTTTAATTTGATAATTTTTTTATTAGAGTCAATTATCTAAAACACTGAATAAAGCTAATATTTAGAAAGAATTAAGATGTTTTTTTTTTGGGATTAACATGATAAATTATATTAATATAATTTTTTTATTATTAGATATAACATAAATGATTGAGATTTTTTTTAAGAAAATAAATAATTATAGTGTAAAATAAATCTCAATTGTTTATTTTGTATTTAATGGTGAATGATTCATTTTAATATGAGAAAACCTTGATTCAAATGCACATTTGAAATTGAAAAAATATATGAAAATATTTATTTATTTTTATTATCGATAGCCTAATAAAATAAATTAATTAATAGCAAATAACTTTCATTACATCAACATCATCATTACGAAGATACCGACACTGTTATCCATCAAGCATCACTTGGTTGGGCAACTACCCCATAAAATGCTTGATGATAAAAAAAAAAAAAAAAAAAAAAAAATACAAAGACGGATAAAATTGTCCCAAAAAAATCAATTTCACCAAAATCCCTAAATTATTTATGTGACAAAAAATCCAAAATTTTGATACCCTGTCAAAATTGATTGGGTGTTGCATTATAATTACAACAAATCTATTGCCATACAATTATTTTTTTTTTCTTTTCCAATTAAAAAAAAAATTAATTATTATTTAATCTTTAACATTTATTAAAATTAATAAAAAATATTTTAAAAAATATATTATTTAATCCTTATATTTAGATTCCATCGTATAAATTTATCATTCTGTTCAATTTTTTTATAAATTTTATTAAAAAATTAAAAAAAAAACATTTAATACCTAAAATATCATTCTTTTATTTTCTTTTAAATTAAATTTTTTTTTCTAAAATAAAACACACAATTTATCTTTTTCGATATATAAATCCATAATTACAATTTTTTTTTTATAAAAAATTAAGTTTAAATTTTTTTTAAATAATAGAAAGTTTAAAATTATTTATTATTTAATTCATAAAATTTATTAAAATTAATAAAATGATCCCTATAAATAAATGATATTTTAATTATTTTAAAAATATTTAATAATAAAAATAAATAAAAAAATTAATTCGTTTATAAAATTAAAATATAAAAAATAAATAATAATTTTTTAAAATATATAATTACTTCATAAATTTCGATAAAATTTAAGAATTAAACAATAATTAATCTAAAGAATAACATTTTTCTTTTATAAAAAAAGAGAATAATAATAACAATAATAATAAGTTCTAAAATAGATTAAAAAATTTCGTCTCTCTCTCTACAAGAGAAAGGGGGAAACCACGTTGTTCAGGGTGTACCTTACAGCTTTTGGAATCCACACAAAAGAGTAAAATGGGAGAAGAGAAGAAGGCTCAACCAGCTGGTGTATGGCCTACCGTTAAACCCTTTGTTAATGGTGGTGCATCAGGTATGCTTGCCACCTGTGTAATCCAACCCGTCGATATGATTAAGGTATGTAATTGTAAATATTGCTTGTTTATAGAGATTGTATTGATTTGTACACATATCTTATAGATCAGTTTGGTCTTTTGATATTGTGTATATTTTAAAGTTCGAATCTTTCTGGAATTGTAATGGGTATTTTTGATGAGTTTTAGATCTGGGATATGATGGGTTTCTTTGGAAATGATTATATTTGGTTTTTAATTTAAATGGGGGTGTGTTGGTTTTTGTTTGATGGGTTGTTGTTCTTTGGATTTGGTACAGGTGAGAATTCAATTAGGTCAGGGATCAGCAGCCCAGGTGACAAAGACCATGCTAAAGGAGGAGGGCGTTGGTGCCTTTTATAAGGTTTGATTCTATTGTTTAAGTGAATTTTGTATATTGATTGTATGAAATATTGATCTAATTGGAGAATTGAATTTAGATTTGTAGCTGTAAGATCTGTGGATTAAATGTTTGATCTCTGTCAATGCTTGATTTGGGTTTGCATATGTTTTAACTGGAAAGTTTGAGACTTTCAATCACAAGTCGGCTTAGAATGAGCCACAATTTTGGGCTATTCAATTCCAAATTTAGAAATGTTAAATATAAACCAACTGTAGTTTTTGAAGTTTAGACCGTAAATATTTGATGTTTGGTTGCTTCTCAATCTGTAACGGGAGAATCTATGGAAATGAGATCAGTGTAATAATAATGTGTCTAAATGACGATTTTGCAGGGGCTATCTGCTGGACTACTCAGGCAAGCCACATATACTACTGCTCGACTTGGATCATTCAGGTAAGTGGTCGACGAGATCTAATATTGGGTATTGGGCTATTATATAATTGTGTGCACTTTTTATTATGTTGTTCTTTGAAGTTTCTGTTTTGGTGTAAATTGGTTTGTGTTCTGGACATTGTTACTCTTTTGAATATAGCCTTTACTAACATCTTTTAATGCTACTCTGACTTTTTTTTTGTTTTAAAAAAAATTGTTTACCTTATGAAATTGTAATAAGATTTCTCCCAGTCTAGCAGTTATTAATCTTGTTGGACTATTTTTTGCTTTTCTTAGGATTTTGACCAACAAAGCAATTGAAGCCAATGAAGGGAAGCCTCTACCTCTATATCAAAAGGCTTTATGTGGGCTAACTGCTGGTGCTATTGGAGCATGTGTTGGGAGTCCAGCAGATTTAGCACTTATCCGTATGCAGGCTGATGCCACTTTGCCTGTTGCTCAGCGCCGAAATTACACAAATGCCTTCCATGCCCTTTACCGTATTGTGGCAGATGAAGGAGTTTTTGCACTCTGGAAAGGTGCAGGCCCTACTGTTGTGAGAGCAATGGCATTGAACATGGGCATGCTTGCTTCTTATGATCAAAGTGTCGAGTTTTTCAGAGATTCTGTTGGTTTGGGTGAAGCTGCTACGGTGATAGGTAAATTTCATTGGAAATACTTGCACATGGATTTATTTCAGATAGTTGATTAAAGTATTTTGGTGGATATTTTCTCACAATATGTCTAATAAAGGAATGTCAACTTTTTTTCCTTTCATGTTGAACTCAACTTTGTTATGCTCAATCCTTTTCAAAATTTTGAGATAATCAAATGTTTAATTCTTGTAATACCTAGGAAGTATGGCGGGGAATTGATTATAAATACAGATTTAATCAAAGATTTTATAAGTTGTTTAAGCACTTCTTGTCCAATAGATAAAGTTCCAATTCTGTTTATTGACATGATACACGTCCTTTCATTATTGTGATATTTCTGATGCCTTGCAGATAGGAATTCAATAAGCAGCTCTATGATCACAAAGTACTTAGTTAAAATTTTACATTTTGATGTTCAATTTACTTACACATTTCTTTTTCATGATGACAAATCACAATTGAGTTGTGTTTGTGGATTCATTGAATCTTGTAGTCATAGTATGTCTTGTGAACCTTTTACATTGATAAGCATGTACTGATCCATATGAAATTAGGGATCTCGAGGGAGACATTTCCTGTATAGAATTATTGGCTTGTAACTCTGCCAGTAGCATGTGTTTGTATGTTTATATACTGTAGCCTCAACTTTACCTAATTTGTTTTGATAATCAACATGTTGGATTGCATTTTATACTAAGTTGAACTCTTTTCTATCTTGTACGATTTGTTTACATGTGGCCTTGCATGTTGACATCTGTTTGCGCACATTGCCAAATGTAACTGTGAAAAGACATGGTCAATTCTGGGATATATTAAATAAATGATGCAAATCATAACATTGTTGAAGAATTTTGATGTGTAAGAAAAGATGCAAAGGCCAGGGTAGCCTTGTAGGTGGATCATGGAGTTTTTAATCTTAACAAATAATTCTTTTTTGATATAGTAATTAACTTTAACAACACTTGGAAATCAATCAATGCCGAAGAGTAGGAACTGTCCTCTTAGTCAGGACATTCTTTGAATCTTTCCTGAAATTCCACTTTTTCTTTTTCTTTTTGGTTGAGATTGTTATCGCCATAGTTGAATCTAGAGGTCTTTGTTATGATTACCTTATTAAATTTTCTTGACCAAAATCCTAAAAGATTAAAGGTTATACTTGCTATATCGAATGTGATTGAACTTAGTCATTACATTTCTTCTTCTAAGCTTTAGTCTGGAAACCCTGATGTAACATTGACCATGTTAATTTTTGTTGGTAGCTTTCTTTTATACATGGTGGAGTTAAATTAAATGATGCCAACTTCATTTGTTCTTCCTTCTCAGGTGCGAGTACTGTTTCAGGTTTCTTTGCTTCAGCTTGCAGTCTTCCCTTTGATTATGTTAAAACTCAAATTCAGAAAATGCAACCAGATGCTGAGGGCAAGTATCCCTACACTGGCTCTTTAGACTGTGCCATGAGGACTCTCAAGTCAGGAGGACCATTGAAATTCTATACAGGATTCCCTGTCTATTGTGTTAGAATTGCTCCACATGTCATGGTACTTATCTCTCAATGCCTCCTCCTTTTGTGCATATGGGGGTGTGTGTTTGCACATGATACATGGAATTGGACATGCATGCAGGGACTGATCTAGCATGGGACATGGGGTTGGTACCCCCACTGCCCCTGAAATATCTTTTTTAAATTATATGGTCAAATTTTTTACCCACATGATAATTTTGGATCTGCCTTCACTCTTTAAGATTTAGATTTGCATGCACGCTCAAATTCTTTTCCTAATTAGTAATTTGGTTTTGCTCCGACAGGTTTATATTTTGTAATTATGACTTTAAATTGTTAGTCTAAAACCCTCTTTTTTTGGCTTACTTTAAACTAGAGTAACTTATGAGTTGACTTTTAAACTAAAATAGAACTATTCATTAAATCTATTTTGTTATTTTATCTTAAATTTTTTTTTTCTAAACTTATAAGCTTAATTTTTAAAAACCAAATAAAATTATTCTCTAAATCCAAGTCATTATTATATGTTTGAAGTTTTAATTAATTTTTTATTTGGTTATTCCTGTTCCATAACGACATTATCATTATAATTTGTTAATGTTTCTATGTCTATGATAAAAAACCCAAAATATTTTAAAAAATTGCAATGATATCTAAACCTCTAAAAATTGACTATTTTACTCTAATTTCGAAAATTAATTGCAATTGTGACCATTTGGTGAAAATTGAAATGAAAAATAGCAATTTTACTTATTTATTTTTGTCTGGACACTTATCATTGAGCAAATTCTATCATAGCCCTCCATTAATCTCTTATCAATTGCAGAAAATTATGAGTGTAATTTTGACTAAAGGGGAATACTTAGTTTTTGAAAATGTGGTAAAATAGTCCTATTATTTAAGGTTTGAATACAATTGCAATTTTTCAAAAGGGTTTTATGTGCTTTTTAGTGATTAGGTCTTCTTTTTATATAAAAATTTACTTTGTGTGCTTGTGTACTCAATTTTTGTTGGGATGTAATTGAATGTCGTGAAAAGAATGTTTAGGTCATTGCTCTATTGCATATTTATTTGATTATATTTAATTAGACTCAGTTACATCCTACCATGCAATGTTTATGCATGTGAGATGTATATAAATTGGCTGCTAGGATGAATTTTGGATTTCTCAGCATGCATGTGCACATCATGTGCTTAGACCACAACTGATGGCTCGAGGAAATGTGTAATTTTGTATGTTCTGATTGTTGGATATTTATATTCCATATGCAGATGACCTGGATATTCCTGAACCAGATCCAAAAGCTGGAGAAAAAAGCCGGGTTATAGTTTTCAGCAGAGATGGAGATTTTTGGTTCACATAAGCTATTAAATAAAAAGATATTTTGCCTTCGTTGTAGTTTGTGGCTGGTTTTGGTTGCTCACATCCTCCACAAGTCCATCCAATTATTTTAAAAATTTTACAATGCAATCAAGGTAGGATTTTTGAAGTTCATTGAACTTGTTATTTTAGGACATTGACAGATTTTGGACTTCACAAAAACCCTTTTGGGAATTCAAGAGAGTTTTCTCATTGAAAAGTCCTCTAGAAGAGAATATGGAATCAAAATAAGTTTTATACGTGATGATAAACAGGAATTTACATTCATTTTTGTTTTGTTCTTGAAAATGAAAATTGCTAGGGTTTAATGCATTTTGACCTTTAAATAGTTGTTGGATTCTGTTGTCATTCCTTCAATATACTTTATGAATTGCTTTGCATCTGAGCTGACAATGGCCATGCTTTAGCACTAGAGATCCATCTTTTAGGGATTTTCCATTGCCAGAACTCACTTCCAAGTCCTGGAAATTTCTCAGTTAATTATTTGAGCTTTTATTCTTCAATTTTGCTCAACACTAATTTTTCTAATTCAAGGATATTGGGTAATTTTCTAAATATTTGAAAATTGATGTTATTAAATTTTTCATTTTTGATTTTTGTCATGGCAAAAGATTACAATATCTATTTGGAATTATAGTCAATTGTTATAGGGAAAATACTTTTACCTAAATATGATTTAAAAAGAAAGCTACCATGAAAAAGCTCTTTTGCATTGTTAATTTCCCTCGTCACCATTGCTAGATTTCATCAAATCAACGTACAACTCTCAATCTAAATCTTTTCCCTATTAACAAAGATCCACCATAATAATTCGTTACTTTTATTTTCAGAACTTGGTACAAACAAGAAATTTTTGTGATTTGCAACTTTCATATTCATAGTTTCATCTTTGATAAAGACAATTTCTTCTCAAATCACTTTTCAGTCAAGACTAATGACAAATAATCTGGTTTCTTATTAGAATTGGAGATGTGCGAGCAATTTACTGATTCTTGTTCTAATAAAACTTGTTGAAATTTGAATAGGGGGAAAATTTTTGGCGAAATTTGATTAAAAAAAAAAAAAAAAGATAATCATGGGTAAATTAATTTGAGCAAGAGAGTTGATTAGAAAGCGTATGAGAAAAATGGCAGAGAGAATGAGAAAAAAATCAAGTGTGAAAACCCTGGGCGCCAATGCTGAAACCGCTTATAAGGTGTTTCCGTTTTATTTTTGATAAATAAAATAGAAAACACAAATTTATAGGGTTATCCAACATACCCTCCAACTATAAGACGGAGATGAAAATACTAATAATAAATAAAAAGAAAATAAATTATTTTAAAAAATAAGTTGAAAAAAACTTTCGAGTTTTTGCGTTTTCTCCTTGTAAATCTTTAAAAAAGTTTTTGAATCTATTAAACCTATAAAATTCTTTTCACTTGGGACAAAAAGATCCAAATGCTAACAAAATTAATATTTTTGTCAGCTTTTTAATTAAAAAAATACCTTTTAATCCCTTTTTTTAGTCAAAAATTATATTTTAATATATTTTTTTCTCTTTTAATCATTTAAATATCTGAATTATATATTATTAATTTTTAAAAATACTCTTTATATCCATAATTAAATAAATAAATTGATATCAATATTTAATAAAATAAATATAACACGTGTTTTATTGATTAAAATTTTTTTTATTTGTAATTACAATTAATTCAAATAAATAAAATAAATAAATTTGATTTGTGAATAAAATAAATAAATTTTTATCTAATTGCTATAAAATAAATAAATAATTTTTTTTATTTATATTGTATATATTTATTTTATATCAATGGATTAAAATAAATAAAATAAATTATTTTTTATATAAATAAAATAAATAACAGGAAATTTATAAATTTTAATTTTTTTTTTTTTATAAAAACACTTCCCAGTTATTATAACATAATTTAAATAAGGAGGTTATTAAATTTAATTTATTAATTAAATTAAATTTTTAAATATATTACTAACTATTGTATATATTTTTAATTTTTTAACATTAGTTTTATTAGTTAGATTTGAATCACGACTTACTTTTAAATAGTCTCACTTATAATTAGGGGTGAGCAAAACATTAAACTAATTGAAAATCGTACCGAATTTGGTCGGATTATTTTTTGAAAATTTTGATTTATTAAGATCAATTTGATTTTTTTTTTAAAAAATTGAAATATTGAAAAAGCTGAATAATCGAACTAAAATAAGTCGGTTAGGTTTGATTTAATTAATTTTGTAAAAATTTCAATTTAATTCGATTTAAAGTTCAATTCAATTTGATTTTTAAAAATTCTAATTTTAATTAATTTAATTTTTGAGAATTTTAATTTGATTTAAATCAAACCAACTGATTACTCTTCTCAACTTACAACTAAATTAAGATATTAATTATATTTTTTTCAATTTAGTGTATTATATTTATACTTTTATATATTTATATTTGAGGAAAGTACATATAAGTATTATGAAATTTCGCACTTTTAGCTTTTGGGACCTGTGAAATTATCTGTGATAATTTGGGGCCTGTAATTTTTACCGTTAAATATTTTAGTGTAATTTTCTCTAATGACTTTAATATTGTTGACATGGCGCCACATCAGCGGTTATATTATATCACGTCAGAAATTGAAAATAAATAAATAAATTATATTACTTTATATCAACTTTTTAATTACAAATTTTTAATTACAATTTTTTAATTATAAATTTTTTAATTTTGTCAAATTACAAAATTTTTAATTGACAAAATTTTATACTAATTTTTTAATAATCAAATTATAAAATTTTTAATTGACAAAATTTTATTTTATTGTATTATTTATTATAAAATATAAAAGTAATGTAATTTGTTTTTATTATAAAAATTTAATAATAATTTTGTAAATTAAACTTAAAATTATGTATATTTTTACCCAAATTCAAGTTATTTAAATATAAAAATATGGAAAAACAAATTAACTATTAAAAAATTTATCAAAGAATAGCTAGTTGTTGAAGTAATGTAATTTATTTTTTATTTTAATATCTGATATGGTGTCACATGGATGATATGTTAACAATATTAATATCATTAAATAAAATATCATTAAAGTATTTAACGGTAAAAATCATAAATTTTAAATTGTTATAAAAAATTTCATAGGTCTTAAATATTAAAAATGTGAAACCACATTATACTTATTTGTATTTTCTCCTTTATATTTTATATGCATAAATTTTAAAATAATAATTTTAATATATTCTCTTTCTTAATAAGTGTATTATTTCTTCATAATTTCATCCATATTATTTTTTACTAAATTTGATAAATTTTTATTTTATTTTATTAATCTAACTCATTGAATTTTATAATATTTAAAAGTTTTAAGTATATAATTTTAATAAAATCTATTTATTAACTCATATTTATTAAATATAATTTCAATTCTTAGATTATATTTTAATATTATATTTGTTAGTTAGTGTTATTAACTTATATTTATCAAATTTATTTTTTCAGTTAAAAATATTTATAAATGAAAATTAATTATTAAAAATTATATAAAATAAAAATAAAATTTAATCAATAAAACAAATAATATATTTACTTTATTAAATCAATTTTACTATTGATATTGATTGATTTTTATTTAATTATGGATATAGAGGGAGTGCTTTTAAAAAATAATTATATATAATTCAGATATTTAAATAATTAAAAAAAATAGTGGGACAGAAGAAAAAAATTTTACTCAAAAAGAATGGATTAAAATATAATTTTTTATAAAAATTGATGAAAATATTAACTCTGTTGGATTTTAGACTTTTTTTTTTTTTTTTTTTTTTTTTGTCTCAAATTAGAAAAATTTAAAAATTTAATAGACTCAATAATTTCTTTAAAAATTTATAAAATAAAAGCGTGAAAATTCAAGAAATTTTTTTACCTTATCCCATTTTCAAAAGTTGAAAGTTAACCAGAGTCTTAATCAACCCCAAAATACACCCACTAACATTAATATTTAATTTAAATATTAGTATGGCCCCCTTAAAAATTAATTTTATAATAATATATAAAAGACTTGACTTATTTTTTAAAATCAAGTGTTATAATTTTAATTTTAAATTAGATTTTCTGTCTATCAATTTATATTTTATTTTATCACATTTAAATTTTAAGCGTTGTTTTAAGAATTGAATCGAACCGATCAATTAAACAATTTTGTTTATAATTCGGTCTTTTTTTATTCAATTTTATAAAAATCAATTTTATTTTGGTTCAACAAGTCAAATAATCGGTGTTGATTCTGAATCGGTTCAACAAGAAACTAATTCAACAAGGTATTCACTTTCAGTTAAAAAAAAATTAAATTTTTTATTATTGAGGTTGGAACTTCCGGACCTACGAAAATATTAAAAGAGCACTAATCATCTAAACCATACATCAATTATTATTAATTGTATATATATATATATATATATATATATATATATATATATATATATATATATATATATATATATATA
>CANXYC010670525.1:0-11078 GCA_948193065.1 Aleurites moluccanus | reverse complement strand
TTCATATTAAAATGTATATACATGGTAAATTAGTAATGCATCTCGTGTTTATAAATCCACTGAGTATTTTGTACTCACCCCACCATGTTGAACCATTTCAGGGAAAGGAGAGTAAGAAGCGGATAGTCCTTTCCTAGAGTAGTTAGATTACTCCATGATATTAGCTATGTATATAAATATTTGGAGTATGTTTTGTGAATATGTAAATGTATAATGATACGTTGTTATATGTTTGGACATTATGATATGGATTTAAATGTATGTTATACTTTCCTATGTTAACAAATGCATTCATATTCTAACAGAGGTGCAGCTGATATGGTAAGCTTATATGACTTTGGCATATGAATAAATAATATGGCAGGGAATTGTTATATAATTGTGTTGTGAGTTGCATTTGGAGGTTGAAGGGATTTGATATTGATATTAGAAGTGTTTAGTTGTGTTTTCTATTTGGGCAATGTTAATATTACAGGGGAAACTCTGTCTGATTTTTTGTAAACTTAAAGTGTTTTTGAAAAAAAAAATTATATGTCATAAAATGGTTAAATTAAATGAAGCTTGTAATTTGGGTTCTTCGAGGTACCAGTATATATTATTCCCATGCCCTAAGACCATCATAGCCCTATAGAGTGGGTTGTGACAACCTATAACTTGAACCACAAAGGGTTACTTGGGGAATTTTGACTTGACTTGATTATTGTGATTTATTATATGTTTATGCTTGAATTTGAGAAGTATGCATGTTTTGTGATGTGTTTGTACGATTAGAGGTGGTTTAAAGGCTGTTAGGAAGCAATCGGGTAAAATTATATTTTTGGTGAACTAGGGGCAAAATGGTCATTTCACACCCGTTGAGTTTTTAGTAGAAATTAACATTATATTTGATGTTAAAAGAGAATATTAGGACATGAAAATAGAGGTATAATAGTCATATGAATTATTTTTGGAAGATTAAAGTCGATAGAAAATAATTATAGGAAAAGTTTATCGGAAAGGGATCCAAATCGAACTAGGGGTAGTATAGTATTTTTCTAAGGTATATGGACTTATATGATGTATGCAAGTGTATGGTAACCATTTTAAGTTAACATAAATCAAACCATTGGATGGAAAGATCAAGAATTGAATTGTTAGTAACCTAGGTTGCATACTTTTTACTATAGGATCAATGTATAGGATCACAAACTTTATATTTAAGTTGATTTTTCTCACCTCTTCTTCAACCTTAGCCATTTTCCATACAAGTTTTCGCTTTCTTCCTTAAGCTAGTTTCGGCCACTTTGGAGATCATTGATACCAAGTTATTTTCTTTCATTTCTTGATCCAAACTAGTTAATTCCACCATCCTAAACACAATTCTAACCTTATAATTAAAGAAAAATCAAGAAAAAGTGATAAATTAAAGCTTGGAAGATTTCAAAGAACTATTGAAGAAGTAACTGATTTTACCATTCTTTTGGTTCAATTTTGATCTTTAGATGTTCTTTGATGTTAATTTGTAACAAATATGTGTTTAGGTTGAAAGAAAATCAAAAAGTTGGAAGGAAACACTAACTTGGAAGAGGTGAGATTCAAATGTGTTATTTTGATGGAGTTTTGGTTCAAATGTGATGTATTTGATGTGTTTGTAATGAATTAGTAGCCATTTGATGGAGATAAGTCCATTTGATTGATTTTATAGTTTGGCCGACATGATGGTGTTCAAAAAATGAAATGATACTTTGGTGTTTAATAGGTTGGAATGCTTGAATGTTATGCATTTAATGTATATTTATGTTGTTTGGATGATTGGTGTTGAAAAATAAAGAAATGGAGGAACTTCCATTAAGGCCTAACCATATTGAGTTTATAGGTTCAATGGGTTAGGTTGAAGCATTTAGGAAGCAAAGGTTTGAATATGGATTAATGGTATATGTAATGCAAATGTATGAGTTTAGATATGAAAGTGATGTTTGATATAAGTTACTTGGAAAGTAAACTTATAATTAAGTGTATATATGATATGCAGTATTGAACTAGGTGTGTATGAGGTCTCAACTTGGTATTATAGTGATGAATATATGAAATGTAAGTCAAATGTGGTGATAGAAATGTGTTTGATGCATAAAGGATTGGAAAAAGTATTAATTGTGTAATGTGATGTCTATGATGTATATTGTGTATACTTGATGTCTTTTGATATGAATAATGTGTTTTGTAATATTTTCAAGTCTTATTGGAGTGTTCTATTTGGAAATAGGTGAACCGTTGGGTACTCTAGCTGGGAGTATCTAACGGTAGACCACTTAGAGCTTTCGAGTGGTGTTTTGGGGGATAAAGTGAACTTTTTGCATTTAAGGTGAGTTTATATGTATAATCATGCATAATTTGCATAATATATCTCATAAAATGTCATTTGGAATGATAAACCAGCACTTGATATCCTAAAATACCTATAGTACATTTTTACTTTGAAATAAACACACTTAAACAACTTAAATCGACCTAAATTTTGACTAGCTATAAAATGAATCCTAAAAAGCCAATTGAACCACCACTTGACCCAATTATCTAGTTTTTCCCTAAGCTTTAAGATGGTACCTCATGGTCTACTTAAATCCATTGATAGCATAGTTAACCAGAAGCTACTTAAAAATCCCAAAACGGACCCGTAACGGCAAGTGCCAATTGCGGCAGCGCAATTGGGCCCGCTGACCATTTTTATCACTTAACCTAAACTTGTTCTATTATTGATTATGGATATATATTGGATTTTTCCACCCCTATATGAGTTTTATTTATGCTATTTTTATTGTTCTATGGAGACAAACCTATATGGTATTATAATAGGGCTACCTCGATGGTGTAGTGGGTAATTCCATCGACCATGTGCACACTGGTATTCGTTGGACCCTTCCTAGAGAGGGGTGCCCTATTCTCTAGCGGTAAGATGTGATCTCGCTTACGTACTTTGGATTATGCACGATTGTGCTATTACAGTGCGATAGCATTTTTCATTAGACCTAATCTTGTTATATCATATGAGAGTTGAACCAAACATTGGATATTCATATGGAACTTGTTTCACCTCTTCTTTGCCATCTTATATTCTTTATACAAGTCATTTGTGAGCAATCATGGTATTATGAACATTAACTGCATTTTTATATATAATGATTCCTTGAGTATATTTTATACTCACCCCCCGTAGTTGTCATTGTTTTTCAGGGCCACAGTGAGACTCGAATTCCATTGGCGCTATCTATCCTCGCCTTGGAATTTTGCTACTTGTATCATGTAATACTAGAATCTTATTCAGTATATGTAAATATTTGTATATTATTAGAGATTCCATGGTACTGTAACATAAGTAGAGGGATATATATGTGTGCTTGTATTTCTTTTAGTTTTATATATAAACTATGCTATTGATGTATATAGTTTGATATATATATGTTGAGTTAATATTGGAGGTTGAGATGGATGTTGATAATAAATTTATATTGGAAGTGTTGTTTTCATTTTCTACAGTGGGATATAGTCTCATATTATAGGATATGCTGTCAAAATTTTAGTAGAAATATTAAGCTGTACTTGAGTTGATCATATGAATTGCTAGCCATATCATACAGATAATTGGGTTCTTCATAGTATTGGTAGCTTAGGCAATACCTGTATCCTAGGATCGTCGCAGCTCCCAAGTTGGGTCATGACAGACATGGTTTTCTGGTAGGATGGAGCCCAGATTGTATGGCGATCATCCTCCTACTTGGGCTGAGTTTAGATATGGACTGATTGATGAGTTCCTAACATAAGGGGTTAAGATCAAGAACCTGATACAGTTTGAGCAGTTAGAGCAGGGTGGCAGATCAGTTGAGGACTATGCTGAAGAGTTTATCATATTGAGTAGGTATGCTACTCAGATTGCTCCTACTGAGGCAAATTTGATTGCCAGGTTTAGGAGGAGTTTCCATGCTTCACTACATAATGCCCTTATGGCTACAGAGTTTATATCTCTGACTACCATCATTGATAAAGCCAATAAAGAGAAATACAGGTCAGAGAGAGAGAAGAGAGATCAGAAGATGAAGGGGCACCAAGATCACAAAGTACGAGGGGGGAGTGCAGCTCCCAGCTTGGACAGATTGAGCCAGTGCCTAGGTTTGATTAGAGACCTCTATCTGGCAGTCAGAGGAGGAGGACATAGAGTAAGGGACCATCAGTGCAGTATGTACCTGCTTATTCACAGGGTTCTTCTATACCTGCTACCTAGATGCCTAGTGTACCCATTTGTGGTTTTTGTGGCAGAAGGCATGGAGGGGAATGCCGTAAACAATCAGGTGCTTGCTTGAAATGTGGGCAACATGGTCATTATATTAGCAGATGTCCCTTATGGGGTAGTCAGTAGCCATCTACTATAGTTTCTCAGCCTACTGTTCAATTGAGTTAGAATGTTGCCAGAGAGGCTCCTGGTAGGGGCAGAGGCCGAGGACAGGCATCTAACAGCAGTCAAGCCCCAGAAGGCAAAGGCCAGGGGCGAGTGTTTATAGTGAATGCTCATGAGGCACATGGATCTAGAAATGTGGCCACATGTACTATTTTGATACAAAATGAGATTGTTGATGCTTTATTTGACTCCAGTGCTACACATTCATTTGTTTCACCACAGTTTGCACCTAAGTTAAATAGAGATAGACAGTTATTGCATTTGCCTCTAGTGATAGCTGCACCTATAGGAGAGAGTGTAGAAGTTGATTATTATTATCCTGCTTATGTGATTGAGATTGATGATAACATTCTGCATGCTAATTTTATTGAACTACCTATGTTAGAGCTTGATGTGATCCTTGGTATGGATTGGCTAATGACACATTGTGCAGTTATTGATTATTATATAAAGAGGGTTAGATTCCAGCCTGAGTGGCAGCCTAAATTTGAATTACTAGGTGATCAATGGGAATTCGAAATCAGTTTTGTTTCTTCTATCCAGGCTAGAAGGATGATAGGGAAAGGTTGTTCAACATACCTGGCCCATGTGATTGATTTGTAGAAGATTTCAGTCGATATTGATCGAATATCAGTGGTTCAGGAATTCCCTGATGTCTTCCCTGATGAGTTGCCAAGATTACCCCCATATAAGGAGATAGAGTTTGAGACTGAGATGTATTCAGGCACCGATCCGATATCCATTCCTTCGTATAGAATGGCACCAACAGAGTTAAAAGAATTAAAGGTGCAGTTGCAGGAGTTATTGGACAGAGCAGTTTTTCGTGGGGTGCTCCAATCTTGTTTGTGAAAAAAAGGATGGCTCATTGAGAATGTGCATTGATTATAGGCAGCAGAACAAGATGACAGTGAAGAATAAATATTTGTTGCCATGGATTGGTGATATATTTGATCAATTGTAGGATGCCAGTCATTTTTCTAAAATTGATTTGAGATCTGGGTCTAACCAACTGAGAATCAAGAAGAGTGATGTACCTAAGACTGCTTTCAAGACCCGGTATAGACATTATGAGTTTCTAGTGTTGCCATTCGGGTTGATTAATGCACCTGCTGCATTTATGGATTTGATGAATAGGGTGTTCAGGCCATTATTGGATGGATAAGTTTGTCATAGTGTTCATTGATGACATCCTTATCAATTCCATGAGTGAGGAGGAGCATATAGAACATCTGAGGATTGTATTGCAGACACTTCATGAGCATCAGTTGTATGCTAAGTTGACTAAATGCCAGTTCTTGAAAACATAAGTGTGTTTCCTTATTCATATGATTAGTGAGAAGGGCATTATGGTAGATCCTCAGAAGGTTAAAGCAGTTGCAAATTTGCCTCAGCCTTCTAGTGTTTCAGAGATCCGTAATTTCCTTGGTTTGGCAGGATACTATAAGCGGTTTGTAAAGGATTTATCCCGAGTTGTTGCTCCGTTGATTAAGTTGACTTGAAAACAGGAGAGATATCTGTGGACTGATGAGTATGAGAGCAGTTTTCAGACTTTGAAATCTTGCCTCACAAGTGCTCCAGTGTTAGCATTGCCATCAGAGGATGAGAAGTATACAGTGTATTGTGATAGTTCTCGAATTGGATTGGGATGTGTTTTGATGCAGCTTCGGAGAGTGCTTGCTTATACTTCTCAATAGTTAAAGAAGCATGAGGGAAACTATTCGACATATGATTTTGAGATGGCAAAAGTAGTGTTCGCACTAAAGATATGGAAGTATTATTTGTATGGGTCTGAATGCGAGATATATACTGATCATAAGAGTTGGCAGTATATACTTCAGCAAAAGGATCTGAACCTTCGACAATGAAGATGGGTTGAGTTGCTAAAGGATTATGATTATGAGATCCTTTATCATTCGTGCAAAGTTAATGTAGTAACTAATGCACTGAGCCAAAAATCTATGGGCAGTCTAGCTCACATTTCGGTTGTCAGGAGACCTTTGATCCATGAGATGTAGGAGTTAGCTGTTATGGGTGTAGAGTTGGATTTGGGATCCCTGGATTGAAACCAGGCTCTGATAGCCCAGTTTCGGTTTAGGCCACTATTGATTGATGACATTAAGGTGGCACAGGATAGAGATCCATATCTATTAAAGCTGAAATGTGATGTTCTGAATGGTAAGGCAGCAGAGTTCGCAATAGAGAATGATGTATTGAAATGTGGGAAATAGATATGTGTACCCCACATAGATGGGCTACAGGATCAGATTATGAGAGAGGCTCACTATTCAACATATAGTGTACATCCTAGGATTACCAAGATATACCATGATTTGAGAGATGTGTATTGGTGGTTTGGTATAAAGAGGGATGTAGCTTGATTTGTTTCTATATGTTTAGCTTGTTAGAAGGTTAAATTTGAGCATTAGAAGCCGTCTGGCTTGCTTTAAGATATTGAGTTGCCAGAGTGGAAATGGGAGCCGATTACTATAGATTTTGTAGTAAGTTTACCAAGGACTACAAGGGGTTATGACTCCATATGGTTATTATAGATCGATTGACAAAGTCTGCTCATTTCTTGAAAGTGAAGACTACTTACTCTGCAGCTTAGTATGCATAATTGTATGTGGACAAGATAGTTCAGCTTTATGGAGTGCCAGTGATGATTATATCGGATAGGGGTATGTAGTTTACCTCTCAATTTTAGGAAAAATTCTAGGAAGCAATGGGTACCCAGTTAAGGTTCAGTACAACTTTCCATCCATAGACCGATGGACAGTCAGAGAGGACAATCCAGAGTTTAGAGGATATGCTTTGGCTATGTGTTATGGATTTTAAAGGTAACTAGGATCAATATCTTTCACTGATTGAGTTTTCCTACAACAATAGTTACCATTGTTCTATTGGAATGGCTTCTTATAAAGCACTGTATGGTAGGAAATGCAGATCTCCAGTGTGTTGGGTGGAGCCAGGAGAGAGACAGATAGAGGGACCAGAATTGTTAAAGGAAATGACGGAAAAGGTTCCTATCATTACAGATCAGATGAAGACCGCTTTCAGCAGACATAAGAGTTATGCTGATCCAAAGCGGAAGGATGTGCATTTTGTAGTTGGTGACCATGTATTTCTTAAGATCTCACCGATGAGGGGTGTTATGAGATTTGGAAAGAAAGGGAAGTTATCACTAAGATTTGTAGGCCCATTTTAGATACTTGACAAGATTAGCAATGTGGCTTACAGATTATCTCTTTCACCAAATTTGAGCCATGTTCATCCCGTGTTCCATATTTCTATACTGAGGAAATATGTATCAGATCCATCACATGTATTAGAAGTACAAGATATTGGGGTTAATGAAGACTTGTCATTTGAGGAACTACTAGTGGAGATTGTGGATAGACAAGTCAGGAAATTGAGGAACAAAGAAATCCCAATGGTTAAAGTTCTATGGAGGAATCAACTAATGGAAGAGTGCACATGGAAAAGCGAGCAGGACATGAAGGATAAGTATCCATTCCTATTCGATCATTGATGTATATATATGTATGTGTGTATTTAAATTTGAGGACAAATTTTTTTGAAGGAGGGTAAAATGTAATACCCTATAAAAGCATAATGTGTTTTTGTTAATAAAGTTCTCAGTATATGGTTTGAAATTATCAAAATGACTTATGAGGATTTTGAAAACTCAGTTAGAGCAAAAACGATAAATTTTTCGAAAATTGTCAGTACCAATATCGCTGTCGCAAAATTAGTAATACGGTCGACAGATGAATTTTTTATTTTGCCAAGATGGTAAATGTTTATATGTATGCATGTGTAAATATAGTAAGAAGAAAGAGGAGAAAAATGTTGAAGAATACTGATAATGTAAGCGATGAAAAAACTGTAAATAAAGGGAACTTTAGGGGTATAGTGGAATTTCAACAGTCTGAGTTTCAGAACGGCTCTGAAACTATTTTTATTAATAAGTATTCATAAAAATAAGATGTTTGAACATTCAATTTGAAATCCAAATTTCGAAGGAATTGTCAAAATAAATTACCGAGCGAAAGTATGGGAAAAGCATAATTTAAGGAAAGTAGGACCAAAGTGAAATTTGTCATTTGAGGCTTAGTTTATAAGCTTGCCTTAGCATTTTCTTTTTTGCCTATTTGCTTGTTCTTCCATCTGTGACTTTCTTCTTCCATTTCCAATTGATTTTTCTCACATTTTGTTAAGAGCAATTGTTGGAAACTTGATTTAAACACTAAATAATCCATCCTCCATCAAATTCCATCCATAGAAAATAAGAAATTTTCAAGAACAATGAGCCTGACGATTTCGTCCATTTCAAGCTTTTGAGGTATATTGTGATTTTGTTTGATTTTATGATTTAATTAGGATTATTTGATGTTAGTTAGAATGGGTAATTAGTTTAATTGCATCAATTGATGCATTAAGCATTTTTGCCCAATTTTCAAACCCTAAACCTAAGTTGTATGGATGGATTTTGTATAAATGAGTTAGGATGTATAAATTGAGTATAGAATAAGTCAATTGGATGTTTATTGATGATTAATTGATGGATACATTGTTGTAGAAAATTCGGTTGAACAAAATTATCGATTTTACCTACTTTGAGAAATTTGAGGAATTTGGTAGCAAAGCAATTTTGCTTGGTGATTTGGAGTGCTAGGTGAGTTTAATATGCATCATTTGTCATGCTTAAATTGTTAGAATGAAAATTGGAATCCATTTGTGAAAACCCTAAAGTGCCTTAAAGTGGTCCAACCACTTTAGGGCAAAAGTTGCCTAAATTTTGTTCTTGTTTTCCTATGGCTTTTGTATGCCAATTTGAACCATTTGATGATGTCTATTGATGTATATATATTGCCTATGAAATTGCTTTCAATGTGTATTGTTATTGATAATTGCGACCATATCAATGTTGCACCAAAACCTAGTTCAAAATCCGTAGGCCAACCATTTGAATGCCATCATCGCCAGCGTCAATGGCATGCCAATTGCGTCAACTTTTTGGCCGTAAATGGCTAACTAATATTTGTTCCCATTGTTGGTTGCTAGATCTTTGGCCATTGTATAATCGATTGTTATTAATGTCTTATTGACTTTATTGCTCATTCAATTGATTGATGATGAGTTATTAATATTTGCTGATACATTATTTTTAAATGGCGTCTATTGATGTGTTTATTGCTTCTACTGATTCCGAGGTGATTTGACAGAGCTACCACCCCGATAGGGTAGTGAGTACATACTGTCGGTATTGTGCACAATGTATTGTTTGATACCCTGTACTAGGAAGGGATGTCCTAGTCATAGGACCCGTACAGTATTATGTTTATTTATATGAGTGATTTGTGCTTGACACATTTCTATGCGTTCTTTGACTCTATATCCGGAATTTCCATCATATCCATGTGATATATTTCCATTGATGTGATTGTTTACTTATAGTCATATTCTGTACTAATTTTGTATTACATATATTCTGAGCAGATTGATTCATTTACTTCATCTGCCTATTGCTTATTGATATTCCATTACTCATTTCTAATGCTTGATGCATATTAGATTCACTAAGTATCATATATACTCACCCTCTCACTGTTTATCCTCTCAGGTGAAGAGTAGGAGGCAGATACCCCAGCTTTTGACTCTTTGTGGATTATGTGGTGATTTAGCAGTGTAATTATATTAAACACTGTATTATTTTGTATGTTCATATCATAGCTGCTCCATGGGTTTTGTACGGTATAGTTAGTGTATGAACATGTATGTATGGGAATATTGGAGATTATTAATGATATGATTATGGTATTTATAGAGTAACAAAATGATTGACAGAGTGACAAAATAGATAGTGCATATGTGTAGTGTATGGTTATATACTATTATGTGATTAATGATGGGTATAGATATATTCACTGCAATATTGATATTGTATTGATGAGATTGATGGGTTCTACGGGTGCTTGTCACGACCCAACCCGGGAGTCACGACGGTCCTAGGGTACAAGTGATGCATAAGTGACCAGTATCACGAAGAACCCAAATCAACTATCTATATGGCATTCATTACAATAACAAGCTCATTATGGCTTAACAAATTCATAAAAATTTGGACAGCATCTCCTTTGTATAAGGATCATGCCCCAAAACAAAAACACATAAATAACACTTCAATATAAACTCCAATCTCAATTCTCCATTCAATGATCCCTCTGGATCTCCCAATAACAACTCAAAAAGAATACATTGGCATATACATCAATATCCACAATTATCATAACATATATATATCCATTAATATAATACTTATATAAAAATATAAATATGCAAGAACAAACATATATGTATACTATTCTTAATATACAGTACCATGGAACCTCTATACTAAATAATTATTGACATATACTTTTTAAATTTGAGTCTTTACATAATCAACTAGAATTATTCCAAGGCAGGAGTAGGGAATGCCAATGGAATGCGTGCCTCACTGCAAACTTGAAAATAATAACCACTAAAGGGGGTGAGTATAAAAATACTCAGTGAATCCTTATGTATATAAATGCAGTGATTGATCATGAAACAATGGATAATCAAATGTGGACTAGGAATTTAATATAAAATATAAAATAATAAATAA
>CANXYC010670507.1:0-29551 GCA_948193065.1 Aleurites moluccanus | reverse complement strand
ATAATCGTCTATATATATATATATATATATATATATATATATATATATATATATATATATATATATATATATAATAAGAGAAAAAATAAAAAAATTTAATTATTTTAATTTTAATTAAATTTACTTAAAAAATTATTTTAATTTTAATTAAAAATGCTCAAAAAAATTATTTTAATTAAATATATAAAAGTAATTATTTTAATTGAATATACAAAAAGTAATTTTTAATTAATAAAAGTAATTTAATTTATTTTAATTTTAAATTAAATATAAAATAAGAAAATAAATTAAATATAAAAAAATTTATATAAATATTTCATACAAAAAATATTCATATATGTCTTTTAATTTAATTAAATTAAAAAATAAAAAGATAAGTATTAATTAGATTAAATTTTTAAAATTAAAAAATAGAAATCAAGCAATAAGGGAATAAAAGTATTTTTATTATTTTATTAAAATTTAACATAAAAATAAAAGATAATGGATGAAATAATTAAAATATCTAACTATATTAAAATATATCAATTAAAAAATTAAATATTAATTAGATAAAATCTCAAATACAAAAAAAAAAAAAAATTTACCTAATTTACAAGTAAATGTGGATTACCTTTTCGGAAAGACAATTGTATTATTACGAACATATGAAGGAGATTAATGTAATTTGCCAAAGAAAATTCCTGCGACCTACTGGATTGACTTCAAAGTTAAATACAAACCGTTACACACCTCCCATATTGATCTGTTGCGAAATTGCATGAGAGAAAGAGAGGGTTAGAGGATGTTCACGGAGATGGGCGAGTGGGCAAGAAGAAGAAAAAATAAAGAAAATCAATAGACAACAAGAGAGAAGCTTGTAGCTTGGCTTAGTCTCATCTTGTGTTTAATTTCTTGCCTACCCCACCCATTCCATCCACTTCCTTGACTTCTCTCTTTCTCTAACATTCAGATCTTTCAATCTGAAAGAAACAGAGAGAAAGAGAGAGAGAGAGAGAAGGTTAAGAGGGAAAGGGAGAGGGTTGCTGGGAGTTATGGGTATGGGGGTGTTGGGCATAATTTAACTAAACAGAGAATAATTTTCCCAACACCTCCCATACCAATGATCTCCAGCTTTTTCCTCCCCTTCCCTTAGCTTATCCTGCTTTTACTTCTACTGAATCAAATCTAGTAAGTATGATCTGCCTTTTCTAACCATGTTTGTGGATTTTCTTCATATATTTAGCTAATATTATGAAATTATTTCTGCAGATCTATAGCTTAAGCTTTAGATCTATTAATTTGCAAATGGATTTACTTTATTGACTATAAATAATGCAACAATTATTAGGTTCTATCAACAGTTGTGATCTCACAGAAACAGATCTATGAAGATTTTTTATGTTTATATTAATAAACTTGCACATAGATTTTTGGGTTTTTTTTTCACAACATCTTATTTATTTATTTATTTTCTTTAATGTGATCATGTTCTTGTAGGTATCAATTAAATATATACAAATAAAATACTTCTATCTTGGCCATATATATTTTTTATATTAATATATAAAATTAGATAATATGTAAATTTAATGAAAAATTAATAGTAATAGTTTATGCATATGAAGATATTTTTTAAAAAATATAAGTTAAAAAAAAAATAATAATAATCAGAACAACGAAAAGCACTTGGGTCTGGGACTAGTATTTCTCAAAATACAGTAGTTTGTTAATTATTTATATTTTTCTTTTTACTATAATATGTTGGGGAAATGTCTTTTTAATGTTTATTGGAAAACGGTGACAAAATTTGACACTTTGAAGTCTAAAGTGTCGACTTGCTTCTATTTTTCCTTTTTCTTTTCTTTTTTTTTTTCAATTTAAAAAATAAAAACCGGCTGTGATGCTCAGCTAAAGCTGATATCGATTTAGTAATAAATGTAATTATTAAATTAAATTAATTTTATTATTTTAAAAAATTGTCAAATCTATTTAAATCATAATTATAATTATAGTAAAAGGATATTATTATTAAAAATCTTATTTTTAAAATAAAAATGAAACAGTAAAAATAAAATAAATATAAAAAATCCATATATGTTGCAATAAATTTAGATTTTTATTTCATTTTTACTTTTTTTATTACAAAAATATGGCTTTGGTATATATTTAGATATTTTTTTGAGGTATGTAGTATTTTGAAAAAATATTTTTACTACAGTAAAATTGAAATTTTTTCAATATTTTTATAAAATTTCAAAAAAGAAAATATTATATTATATACGATTTTTTCTATTTTTATTATTTTTTATTTTAAAAATATGATTTTTAATATATATCATATTTTTTATTAGGTATATAATATTTTTAAAAAAATATTTTTATAATAATAAAAATAATTTATTTTTTATTTTTTTGATATTTTTATAAAAATCTCTTTATATAATGGAGTGTAATAATTCTTTATTATATACATTTATTACACTCTCACTATTTTTTGATTGTAATACAAATTATTCGTTTAATAAATGTTACCATGTATAATGTGTAAAAAAAATCAGAAAAATTGAATTGTGGCCTAAGCATAAAATTTATTTATTTATTTTTTAAAGATTTCTAATGGTTATATGCAACTCAAAATTATGTAAAAAAATTTAAAAGCTAATTTTGGGCACACGTTTAGGAAAATTTTTAAGGCCTTTTTTAAAAGATATGAAGTGTTTAGATTAATGATATTTTTTATTTGTAATTAAAATATTTTTTTTTAATTGACAAAATTTTTAATAAGTAATAGTAGTTCTTATATGTTATTAAATTTTATTAATTTGAATGATTAATATTGATAATTAATTTTTATTAAAATATTTAATAATTATTTAATTATCAACTGTTGTATTTTTAAATGATAATTGAGTTTTTTAAATGATAATTGAGTTTTGTAATTAAATATTCAAATACTTTCTTAAAATAAGAAGAGAAAAAAAAAAAAAAAAAAAAAAGACAGAAATAAGAAATATCTCATATTTAAAAGTTTAATTAATTTAAATAAGAAAAAATATTAAAAAAATAATTATTTTCTTAAATTTATATTTTATTTCTTTTTAAAATCAAGAGAATAAAAAATTTTCTTTATTTATTATTAAAAATAATATTTAAATAATATTATTTTGCTCCTGATAATTAATAATTTTTTTTATTTCTTAAACTTTCAAATAAATATATTTATTAATCATTTTTTTTCTTATCCCATAAATTAAAAAATATTCTTTCTTTTCTCATATGAAATCAAACCAAAAAAGCCTAAGAGTGTAATCTATCATAGATGTCCAAAGAATATAATTGTGTGAGCTCACAGATCAACTTTTCTATTTTTTTTTTATAGATTGAGTGACATTTAGCAGTTAGATAATTTTAAACAAAAAAGTAACTATTATGTTGAGCAAATAATTCATCTTTTTTGTTTTTTTTACGCATTATTTAAGATTAGGCTAACAAAATTCATTTTTGTTTTTAAAATTTAGGTAAAATTTAACTAATTATTTTTTTTAAAATTAGTTAAATTTCACTCATAAATTTTAAAAAATAAAAATGAATTTTTACAACCTAATTGGGTTGTCAAATACAATCATTATATTTTCTATTTTTTTATACATATTATCCCTTGTAATATTTATTAGAAGGTAAAATGTATTGCACTTTCACAATGGTATAAATATAATAAATAGATATAATGAAAAGTTTTTACGCTCTTCATTATAGTCACTGTAGATGTCCCAAGAACTTCCATAATGAATTATATTCTTGATAATAAAAGACATTCACAATGGATTATAATATTAGAGTATAATAATTTATGTTATATTATTATTTTATTATATATCCTCTTATATGTTTTTCTTTATAATGAGTTATATTCTAAAAAATATAATAATATGATTTACTATTAAATCTCATATTATTTTAATCATTCATAATATTTTATTCTAAATATATTTATATTTTAAAAATAATTTATTAATTTTGAAAAATGATTTTTATTTTCAGAAAATAATATTTTTTTATTTTCCAAAAAATATTATATTTTTATTTTCCAAAAATAAACTATTAAGTTTTAGATATTTTAGTTTATAATAAGTTAAATATTAATAATGTAACAATTTTTTGTTAAAAAAAATGCTAGCCAACTTGTCAAATTTACATTTTTTTTTTAAATTCAGTAGCATATAGCGTGTAATCACTGTTATATATTCATTGCAATCTCATAAAGGTAAGAGTGTAATAAGTGAATATAAAAAAAAAATTAATGGGTATAATGAAGAGTGAAATAATTTTATAATATTCATTCATTACATTCTTATTATTATGAGAAATGAAATAATTTTATAGTATCCACTCATTACACTCTTACATGTAATGGTGATTATACAATATATATTGGATAAAAAAATGTAAAGCAGTAAGTGGGTCAACATATTGAAAAAAAAAGAACGTTGTCATTTTTTTAAAAAATTTTGCAACTTTCAAATTTTTTTTTTTCATTTTCATTTTTTCTAAAATTTACTCTATAAATAATTACTAAAGAATTTAATTTCACACTTCCCTACTTCTTTTAAGTATTGGATATTTATTTGATAATAAAAAAAATATTGTATTATTAATATTAATTATGAACTAAAATATTCAAAAATTAATAGTTCATTTTTTCAAAATAGTGAATAATTAAAATAATGTGGGATTTGATATTGAATCCCATACTATTATACCCTTTAAAATATTATTTATTATAGGTTAAAATATAATAAGAAAGGATATAATAAAATAATAATGTGACATGATTTATTATACTCTAATAATATAATTTATTACAGATGTCGTGATCAAGAGTTGTTACATTTTTTATTATATGCATTGGAGATGTTCTAATAGTCCATGTTATATAATCATCTCATTATTTCCTTTTCCTAGTAATGAATTACATTATAAACAGTATAATAACACGAGTCTATAATTAAATTTAATATTATTTTAACAATTTATAATACATATTTCATATTTGAAATTAATTTTATTATTTTGAAAAATAAAATTTATTTTTCAAAAAATTAACTGTTAAATTGTGGATTTTAATTTATAATAAATTAAATATTAATATTGCAATAATTTAGTGATTACATATTTGAATTTTAGAGAATTTAGAGATGTTGATAAGGCATAAAAAAATGGAGTAGAAGGGTGTAAAAATTTGGTCAAAATTTTAGAAATAAAAAAATACCAAAAAACAAAAAAAAAAAGTATTAATTTTAGCCGTTGGGAGGTTTAAAATTCTTGCCATTGTAAAATGCTACAAAATAAAGTCAAAAAGCATCTTCAGACTTCGAATTTTCTACTTTTTAGTTATTGATTTTTATAATTCACTCTCAAATTTTTTATTTTTCGATATATTAAATACATTTTTAATGTGAATTAACGAAAGTATACTACAGTGGCAAAATTTTATCTCACACTTTCCCACTTCATCTTTTTATCTTCCCAGCCTCTCAAAATTTTCTAAAATTTCAAAATTTTCTCTCATTTTACTCCCACAAAAATCTCTTATATTTATTCTCACTATGGATGACAATTTCAATAATTTTAATAATATTCTCAAAATTTGGAAAATACTTCCTTTTCACAAAATACAAACCAAAAAGATTTTCAAAATCACCCAAATTTTCTAAATTCTTTCATTCCTTCAAATATGTAAAATTATACATATCCCTTAATTTACCCAACTTTAACCCTCCAAATTTTTAAAATCACCCAAATTTTCTAAATTCTTTCATTCCTCCAAATATGCAAAATTATACATATCCCTTTATTTACCCAACTTTAACCCTCCAAATTTTTAAAATTACCCAAGTTTTTCATATTCATTTCCATGTATTTGGGCCTGAGTTATTTTAACTCGGTTATAGAAAATTAATATATGTTTGGATATTATAATCTGGACATGGATGGTAGAATTTCAATGGCTCCAAATTAATTAAAGAGGGACATTGATGGGGCATCCAACACTAACTAAGAAGCCACAACATCGACGGGTTCTATTTTCAACTCTCAACTCTCACCATATTCCACACATTAAGGACTTGAAAATATTGTTCTCGCTGATGAATTCGTTAGAGAAGCAGAAAGCAAACGCAATCCATTGGTCATCAAGAATCACTTGGCTCATAATTTCAAACTGCAGAATTGTGGATAACGCCCAAAACAATAGGATGTTACTGGAGAACATCATAATGGGTGGAATGATGAACAATTGAAGCAATATGCTTGTGAGCTTTATAGACAGAATTGTGAAACCCCTTTCTACACGAGTATGTGTGGATGATAGTGAAAGAAAATTTGAAGTGGAAAGCAAACTATCCCTTTCAAAATGCTTCGAAGAAGACAAGGATTGATAAAACCAACCTATACATCTTCTTCTAATGTGGATATGAACCTCGACATCGATAACAGGGAAGCCGAAATTCGCCCAATTGGTTAAAGGCAGCAAACAATAAGTTTTTGTTAAATGTGACCGAGAAAAGGCAAGATAAAGTGTTCGAGGATATGTGGACTGAACTAAAACAATTTACGCAGGAAAAACTAGTCGTTCTGTAGTACACTAAAAGAGTTATAGAGTGATATATTCCAAATTGATTATGAAATCCTAACCAGGATACTAGAAGCATGTTTAAGGAGCAACTTAAATGAGAAATGAGTTATTCCTTTGAATTGAAGAAGCACTTGAAAATCATTCGGAATATTTCCAAATGAGAGTTGGTGCAGCCGGTAAAAAAGGGACTTTCTCGTATGCAAAAATACACCGCTACTATCAGGCAGTTAGCGTATGTAGTGTCGACTGAGCATTATTATGAGTACGTATGGATTGTTAAAATCATTGCAATCCAATGCTTATTCAACTTTTGTTAATGTGTGATTGAAATTTTTATGACCCAATACTTAAGAAGGTCCAACGCTGATGACGTCCGATGCTTACTTCAATTGCATTCCAAGCGGCACGACTTTCCTAGGATACTTGGCAGCATTGAATATGTGCACTAGCAATGGAGAAATTACCAGTTGCATGGAAATGTTAATTTACTTGGGGTGATTAAGGGTTCCAATAATCATGCTAAAAGCGATAGCTTCAATGAACCTCTAGATATGACATGCATTTTGACTTTGCTAGGTCTAAAAACGATATCAATATCCTCAACCAATCACTATTATTTAACAATGTATTACAAAGATATAATCCTGAGGTTTTGTTTACAATAAATGGTAAAATACACGAAGGGATATTATTTGGCGGATAGTATCAGTCCGAAGTGGGTAACATTAGTCAAAAGGTTTGCATATTCGAAAAATTCAAATAACAAGAAGTTTAAGTAAATGACAAAATGCTACAAGAAAGGACATCAAGTGAGTGTTTGAAGTGCTCCAATCTCGTTGGGCAATTATACGTGCCTCGACGTGCTTTTAGCAGAGTAAAAAAATTGAAAGATACAATATTGCATGATATGATTATATAGGATGAAAGAGATACAATAAGAAATTGGTCTGATGTCAAATGAGATCCTCCAATCCTTATAAGTCAAACATCTATCCAATAATTTCAATAGTACCTCCAGAGGAATGTGAAACTATATGATTATGAAGTACATCATAAACTTTGGTAGGACTTGATCAAAAATATTTGGGAATATTTTGGAGACAATGACAATGAAAATTAAATTTTATTGTTTTAGTACCTGTCCTTCGCATTATTAGATATGTAATGGGTTTAATTATCTAATTTTTTAAATTATGCAATATTTAATTATGTTCCTTCTTGTTTAAGTGTTGAATTTTTATTTGATAATCACTAAATTGTTATATTATTAATGTTTAAGTAATTTTAAATTAAAATATCCACAATTTAATAGTTAATTTTTTAGAAATAAAAAATATATTTTTTTTCAAAATTTTTTTGAAAATAAAAAATTATTTTTCAGAAATAAATATATTTACTCTGAAATGTGTATAGCCAATTATTAAAATAATGTGTGATTTTGATTGTAAATTCATATTATTATATTATTTAGAGTGTAATTTATCGTGCGGAGGGTGTAATAGGAGAGGGGTTAATGAAATAACGATATGATATGTATTATTGTCTCTCAAGAGTATAATTCATTGTGAATGTTCTAACTCGACTTTCTTTTTTAATTACGTAAGGTTTATGTGTCAGCCTTGCCTTTCAGCCATGCTTGACAGGCGGGTTGGGATGCACATGGTTTAATTTGAACCGTTGTAAGATTTTTCAAACTAAATTGATGATAGCCAGTTTATAAAAGTTCAAATCGAACCAAACTATTGTGAGTAATTTAACCACACACATCGTAGATATGCAATTTGATTCGGTTTTAACAGTTTATTACTTTTAGAATTTTAATATATTATTTTTTATATTACACTTGAATCTAAAATAAATATAATTATTTAACTTTTAATCATATTAAAATTATTAATAATACATCAAAATATTATTATAAAAAATATATTTTTAATTTATTATACTATAAAATCTATTGGAAGTAAATTATCGCATTCATTTTGAATGTTTGAAATTAATTATTTTTTAAAATTATATTTTATCATAATTATTATATTATTTTTACTTAAAAATTATATTTATAAATAAATATCAAACACTCAATCACTTAAAAACTCAATCTATTACATTAAATTTATTTTATTATATTTTAAATTCATAATTGAAGATATAAACATTCATATTGTCAACTTGCCTTTCTCTTCTTCGGTGGAATTGTCACCCTATTGGAAATATTTTTTCAAATAGCAAAAGTGCCAACGAACTGATGCTTAATTAGTTTTATACATTTTTGGCTTACAGACTATCTGAATCATTTGTTTTTATTTTACTCTATCATATGTAAGTATACTTGAATGGATATTCCAAGACATACCTAATTTAAGTACATATATAACTCAATAATAAATTTAGGACCGATTACTTCTTTTATGAAAAAAAAATGTTTGTATCATAATTATTAAAAATAAGTTATTTTATGGTGGTTTAAAATTTCAATGTTTCAAAAATTAACAAATAAAAGATAAAATGTTTTTATCTTTTTGGTATGGTTAAGACCTGGTTTATTTTTTAGATTTACTTTTCTATAATGAAAATAAGCTACTTTTTATCCATCACAATTTCTAAAAATAGAAAAATTTGATCATAATATAAAATCAAGATAAATCTATTAAAATATTTATATAAGATAAAATTTACTGACAAAAGCCGACCGTTAAATTTAATCCAATGAATTTATACTCTTATGCAACTAATAGATAGTGTTGAAAAAATTGGAACACATCACAGTAGTTTGCATTGAAAATAAAATATAAAAGTTTTAGAATTTTTAAAATTTTACTAATTATAATTTACTTTGAAACAATTTAAATATAATTTCAAATCTTAATTTTGAAAAAAAAAATCAAAATGACAAATTATGAAAACAAAAAAATAAAATTCAAAATTAAAAGTAGCTTGTTGAGACTCTAAATGATAAATTTTTAGATTGATGTAAATTCATTTTGGTTTAGAGGAATGAGTATAGATCTCATACCTCGTTCCGATTAATAGTTAGACCTTTTGTTCATTTATTGATAAAATTATTTTAGATCAATTTGAATTTCTATCTATTCAAACAATCTAAAATTTAAAATTGATTTCTTTCACATCAAATTGTTACACCCACTTATATATATATATATAAAGTTAGATGATCGAGTTTTTAAAAAATTTAATATTTTTTAAATTTAAATTTGATACATAACAAGTTGATTAATTAATATTTATATTTTATAATATGTATAGAGAAAAAATATATTGTGTATGACTTTCTCAACGCGAGGAAGGGTAGGTAAATCTAAAATTGGATGAACTAATATTTTCTTCCCACTAGCTAAAGATTATAATAATTAAAATTAAACTAATACTGGACTTATTCAACTTAATTTAGATTTAATTATTTTTATTAACTAAAGTGGGTGAGGTTGAGATATATAAGAGCAGCAAGAGGATTTCAAACACTGCAAGTATTGTCGTTGTGGATTATGGCTTTCTATTTCTTTGGTCGCCCATCAAAAATTTTAGTCTTGTCTATGATAGCCATTTGTTTCTTGCAGTTGCTCTTTGTGAATGCAGGTTTGGTCTTTTTCTTTCTCTTTTTTTTTTAATGTCACTTTTTATTTAATTAATTGTCTCTTGTTATGGATATTCTACCAATTGCTTCTAGTCTTATTTAATTGAATGGTAAGATAATTCATCACATTCAGATTTCTGTGAATAAGATTTGGAAGTCATCTATGATTTCAAGTTCAAATCATTTATGAAAAAAATATAACGAAGTATTCTACTGTGTAACTTATCATTTAAATTTCAATAAGAATTAATAAAAATTTTCACCATAACAATAAATGGTAATCTCAGATCCTCAAACCCTTATATAAAGCAAGTAAAAGGGGAGTTTGCATTAGGATAGAATGGAAAGAAATCCGAACTCTCTAAAAGGCAAAAACTTACAAATTAAAGTAATTTTTTTTTACAGAGTACAACAATGCAAGGAAGCTTGGAAGTAGATATAACAACCTGAGGCCTCCTCCGTCACCAAAGCGGGCTCCAATACAGCACATGATTCCACCCAACTGGGGTTCGCCGCCTCCGATGAACTAGATGCTACCATGATTATTATCAACTTTGTAATATATTTTCTTTTATAATTTAAAGAAAGAAAGATGCTGGAATTTAATTGCTTTTACCTCTTGTATTGTAAGATAAGTGTTGGAGCATTGACATATATATATATATATATATATATATATATATTTAATAATAAGGAGAATTATATTTATTATGTGGAGAAGAGATTACATCAGATAACTGGCCAGAAACAAAGACTTCACAAAGAAAAGAGATTCAGACATCATAGCCAAGCAATAAAATCCTCTTTTCTACCTACAGCTGATCTAGCAAGAGAATCTGCAGTCATATTGATCTTCCTGGAAATGTTGTTGAAGCTGACAGATTGGAAGAGGCTGCAATTATCATGAATTTCGGTGATCACGTCCCATAGATTCCAGGGGGAAAAATTAATGTTACCATTGATCCAGCTGATTGCGTTAAATGAATCAGTTTTCTGCAATGCTGATGGGCAGGAGGAATTGAAACCGATAACTCAATGGCTTTAGCAATGGCATGAACTTCTGCCTCATTTGAATCACAAACTCTGAATGGGTAAGAGAAAATACATATGAAGAAACCATTTTGATCTTTGTTAGTTAGGGCTGTAATTTAATAGTTAATTATTATAAATATTTAATAAAATTATTATTAATTATTAGCTGTTAATATGTTTAATAACTATTAAAAATAAATATTAATATTTATTTTTTATTTAAATATCATTTTTAGTGTGTATTTGACAAAACTTTTTGATACAACTGTTAGCTTTTTGGTCGACGGCTGCATCATATCTATTTGGTTATTTATAACTATTAGCTATTAGATAGTTACAAAATAATTGTTTATAAAAACTCCAATTTGGAGCTTTTTTAAAAAAAAAAATTATAATTTTTTGAAGTAAAAACTATTAAATTATATTTAAATAAAAAAAATAAATATTAATATTTGTCATTTATAGTTATTAAATATATTAACAGTTAATAGCTAATAATAATTTTACAAAATACTTGAAACAATCAGCTATTAGGTAATAATTACTAGTCACAAACTAAAATTAATAATAATTTTATAAAATATATGAAACAATTAAACTATTAGATAATAACTACTAACTATCAGCTATCAGCCACTTATTTATAGCTCTTGGCTACTAGCTAATGGCTATTACTTTTTATTTAAATTATTAAGTATGAGTTTTTTAAGAAAAGTTTTAAATTAGAATTTTTATAATTAATAATTTTTTAATTATTTAATAGCAAATAACTGTTAATAATTAAATGGATATATTATAACTATTGATAATAAAAAAATTGATAGTTGCATCAAAAAATTTTGCTGGATCATCCATTTATATAGTGTCTACATCACTGAATATTTGTTTATTATCTAGTTAGTTCCATAGTTACCAAGAAACAGGTAAAGTCAAAATTTTGTAAATAAATAAAACAAGAGGGAGCTTGGAAAATTTCCAAGTTTAACTTTCATAGAAGTTACCCTCTATATAAAAAATTATCGATTTGGTGAGCTTAAGCATGGATTAATCCTATTTTTAATACTAAATTAAACATCGATCCTAATGAATAAAGATATCCTAATTAATAAATATATCTTTGATTAATATATTTATTAAAGATATTATCAATTTATAATGAAACTGTGGGAGAATGAGTGTAATTTGGTCATCTACTTGACTTTAATTAGATGTTGCTATTGTCTCTTCTCCATGAACTTTCTGCATACAAAAGAATAAAACATAAAAAATAAAAAATTAGGAAGCGTAATTTTACTGAGATGAGTTTAAGTTTTTAATCTTCAACAATTTAGCGAGTATATATATAAAAGATCTTAATTGTATTAGCCCATAGCAACTCATTTAATTTCCTATAAGGAAAGAAGAAAATAAGTCGTATTAAGAATTTGAGGGCTTTTTCTTTTCTTTTCGGTTATCTTTAATCCAAATTATCCTCGGGTTAGAAAATTAATTTTGAGTAGGTTAAAAATTAAAAACTTCATAAATAAATCAAGATTGTATAAAAAATTAAATTTAGGTGAATCAAATCAATTTTTTTTTTATAATTTTATATCCTAATTTACCTGAATCTGATTATTCCTTCGTTGATTATCCTCTTAAAATTTTGACACTTCTATCCAATTGGAAATCTGTTTAGACAATCCATTAACGTATTTAAGTCCAGCCCAATAAATAATTATGGGCAAAACATGAAATTTGACTTGTGTCCACAAACTATTTATTTTGAAATACGAAATTAAAATGCCCTTGTTTCTTCCTTCCTGATCTTCTAAATAGACCTTCCTGAACCATGAATAATCAAAATATGATCATTCCAGCAAAATTAAAGAGCACCTTGAGAACATAATATTAACTTCCATTTTCAAGTTTTATTATTCAATTGTTCCTGTGAAAATTCGACTGATTACTACCAATAGTACCATCTAAACTACCTAAACAAAAAACTGCCATCTATAATAACAATATCAAATTGGCTCTAAAATAAGTAACTAATAAGCTCATAGACCCACCGTTAGTAATTAAGCTAGATACCAATTATCAAGCTAGCTAGCTCTTGAACTCAAACAAATTGAGTGCTATATATTGAGTTCATGTTTGTTCATTGAGCACACTTCAAAATTGGTTTACAGAATATCAAATAGTTAACATGTCACTTGATTAATTGGTAGTCCTAAGCAAAATTTAACCTAAAATGAATTGAAATAAATTTTGAAAGACTTATGAAAATGTGGGAAGCAAGGCCTTTCCCATCCAAATGAGCAATAGCATAACAACACAGTAAAGAATGAAAGGTAGAAACTAGAAGAACACAAGAAGCAGAAAAAACATACAAGCACACAAGAATCAATAACACCAAGTTTACGTGAAAAACTCTTTCTAGAGAAAGAGAAAAATCACGAGGCAAATCCAATCCACTATCTAATATCATGGGAGAAATACAAGAAAGAAATTACAAGAGTATGAAAAATCTCATTCAAGAGTAACAGAAACAACTCCTCTTGAAGATTAGAAAAGTAAACCCTAATCACTGTCTAGGAAACCCTTTCTCTATACACTCCACTCACTCTCTCCTTTCAATCTTCTATCACACATCTCTCTCTCATTCAAGACACCACTTAAATTAGACATATAAGTGACCCATGTGTTTATAGTATAAGTCCAACATTTACATCATCTATTGAACTCAACACACTCTACATGAGGCCAACAACTAATTTAATAGTAGCCCAACAGAAAAAAGATATCAACATTAATATGACATGATAAGAAGGTAGCAATTTAATAAAAAAAAAATTAGTGAATTTAAATTTTATCATATTCATATTATTGTCTTGTCATGTGTGAACTTGTTAATAGCATGTTCAATATAAATTTAGGTAAAATCCCATATTGATTAATACCAAAATATGAATAGTCCCTCCGCTCCGAATCAAAATCACAAACCACGCACATTAATTCGCAATCACATGGGTCACTCTCTCCACTATCACAATTTGTTGGCCACATTCGCCCCATTCAACCATCAACCACAGTAAAAAGTTAAAAAAAGAAAGTAAGTAAGAAGGTAAGATAAATGCATAAAACGGGATCCAATGTTTAGTTGTGAAATGTGAAGCATGCGTACGGACTCCGTTATTCCCCTTTGTGTGCAGTAATCAAAATTATTTTCATTTTTCATGGCTTTAAACGCCTCAAAAATGGGAACACATACGCCATTCCGCCACAGCTTCACCGTTATTCTATGCATGAGACACGCTTTGTATGCCTCACGCGCCGCTCTCTGTCCACCAATTACCAGACAATCTTTCGACACGTGACATATTTAGTAGATTTCTCACTGTTAAGTATCTAATGATTGACCTAATTTTACTATTCTAGGCTGCTGCCTGATGACGTGGCATTTCGGCTTTCAGTCAATAAATAATAATGTACATGCGTTATGTTGAGTTTAGTTTTTTTTTTTTTAATATTATATAAATAAAATATATGAACTAAGTTATTAGATCAACTAAAAAATTAGTAAAATAATATAAATAAATTTATAAATTTTAATCGAAATAGCAGTAAAAAATTTTAATTTAATAAAAAGTTTAATTATCTTTACAAATTATTAATTATAAACTAATTAAATAAAACAAATTTCATACACGAATATCTCCATTCCTCGCTATTTTGGATTAATAGAAACACGAAATAATTATATCAATGGGATTGAAATTGTCATCTCTTAGGTTTCATGAAATGTTTCATTTTGATATATATTAAATTTCAATTATTTTAACATAATTAATCTTAAGCCCGTGTTTTTGCCCATGTTTATCATAATATTTTATTTAACTTATAATTTGTATACTTGATTTATAGTTATTATTTTTATTAAATTTTAATACTACTTTTTTTACTATTGATACATAGTTTAAATTTTTCTAAATAATTACTCCCTCCTTTCCAAGATAAATAATTTTTTCTTTTTTGTATGTCTCAATTTAATTATTTCTTTTCTTAATATAAATTATATTTTATATTAATATTATAATAATATCTCATTAAAAAATATTAAAAATAGAGATAATAATTAAAAAATATAAAATATAAAAGAATTAGAAAGATAGAATAAATTAAAATAATAAATAAATTAAAAAGATTAAAATAAAAAATAATAATAATTATATATTTTATAATTAAAATCTTTATTATGAAATATTTAATTAGACTTATGTATATATATAAATTTTTAATTTCTATGCATATGGTTAACGCGGTGATTAGCAATTGACGCATAAACAACATCATGATGACGTTAAACACAGTGTTCTTGAACCCAAATCAAAACCACAGTAACCATCATTTTAATGTACGGCTAGGATTTAGTAGAAGTGGAGCACCCACGTTTGAGTCATTTTCATTATTGCCCTATCATTGAAATGTGAAAATGAGAAAAAACAACAATACTCAACTATCAACCCCAAAATCTCTCTTCTTTGTAATAAAAAAGAGATTGTGGTGTCATTCCTGTCGCCCTCCGATCAAGATCGGACGACTGACATTGTTGTAAGATGGCCCACCATGTTATACAATGAACTTTTGGTTTTGTATTGAAATTATCCATTAAATTTGTGATATTGATAATTCAAACTTTCATTTGAAGTAAAATTATTAAAATAATATATATAATCTGAATATTTAATTTTTATTCATTAAATTGGTGGTAAATGATAATCAACTGTTTAAAATTTAAAATTTAATCCTTACTTATAAAAAAAATTATAATTTAATGATATGGGAATAATTTTGAGTATTGTGAATATTATAAATTCAAACTCAAAAAAAAAAATCAATAAGTTAAATAGATCAAGAATTGTACTAAATGATTTTTTTAAAATTTTTTAATATCTTATAAATACAGTCTCAATTAATTCAAACTCGAGTTGAATTGATCCATAAAAAGCTTAATTTTTTTTTATGAGTACATTTGTAAATAAAATAAAGAAATTGAAACTATTTTTTTTTTTTTTTTTTTTTGTTATAGATAACATTAAATTTTAGTATTAAAAGGAATTAAAATTTTTTTAATGAAACACCACACTAAACCTTAACTTAAGTATATTTATATATATATATATACTCTTTAAAAATATAAACAGAATCGATTAATAAGTTTTAACTTAATAATACTTAGATAATATGAAGAATTAGAAACTCGTGAGTTTGAATATTAATCGTAATTAAATTAACAGCAAAGAAAAAGTAGGGATATTTATTTATATTAAAATAAAAAAGTAATTAAAGTGAATAGGAAAAGAAAGTGCTTAAAACACAGAATCGCACCCGCTGACTTATGAAATTAGATTTTATAAAAGTGCTTTAATTATGTTGAGGACAAATCTATGGTAAAGTGATTTCAGTCTCTCTCTCTTTCTCTCTGTATTATTATCTTTCCTTTTACCATTAGCTTCTTCCTCGATCAAACCCAAAAGTATGTCTCCATTTCACTGCAAGAAAATATTAGACTACCCAACTATGCTTCAATTATTTCTTCGAATTCCAAGCCTCCCTGCCCCACCACATTTTAACAAACTGTTACTTTTTTACTTTTCTTTATCATTTTCTTTAACACCGTTACAAGAAATCTCTTTCTTCACCATCCCTCTCTCACTCTATATATATTCTTATTCTATAAAAGATATAAGATAAATTTTCGTTCGCGCACTAATTTAAAAAAATATTTAATTTTATGAAAATTTAAACATGTGACATTCGGCTATGAATTGTTATTATTTAAAAATTTAATAAAATTTTATAACTCTGAGTTGACCTTTTGGATTATTATTATATTAATATATATATAAATGATTATCATTATATAAGTTTATGTTTATTTTTTTTTTCTTTTTAATTAATAATATTATTTCTCTCATTTTATATATATATGGTTATAATTGTTTACGTTCTCAGTGTGCTCATGATGTAGTACCAAGCAAATTATTAGCTAATGTGTATTATCTTACGAGAATACAATATGATGTGGATCAACCAAAATAGATATGGAAATAAGTCTTTCCTATCACTGAAGATTAGGGCTAGATATTGAGATTTAGCATAGGATGAAAGTGCGGGATGCAACGGTAGGGCATTACCAAAGTGTGAGAGACCTTGCTTGAAGAAGCTTTATTGTGTTTGAAAATAAAATAGGGTAATTGTTGACTCCGCAACTGAGCAAATGATCGAAACATAGCTTACTGACTTTACTTTTATCGCTAAATTAAAATATCCATTAATTAGCATTATCGATTATAAGTTACTTCCTAAACCTAATCGGATTTGAAATCCATGAAGCTAAAGTACTTAAATTAGTCATGTATTTGACCTAATTAACTAAATCCAATTAATAATTCATGTAGTTTTAAAATATTTTTGATACTTCATTGACTATAACTTGATAGAGAAATGTATTTTCCATGATAAAATCATTTACAGAACTTAAATTTCTTTTTTCCTTTTTTTTGTTTTTAATAATTTTCAAATAAAGGTACTCAAAAACAAGAAAATAGAAAGATATGAAATTATATACTTAGATCCCACTTAATACTTGTAGTTTTATCGTATTTATATTTGAAAAACAGTATGATAATAAGAAATTATAATTCAATTACTACATATTAAAATCCCAAATTCATTTTTCTCATTCTCTTACATTGCAATCTAGTCAAAATTTCTTTTGAATAATATAAGAGTTCATTTTATATAGTTAGTCATCTGAAATTATTAAACTTTTAAAATTTATTATTATAGATAATTTTTTACGATTTTACATATAAAACTTAAATTTAAATTCACAAAAATTTCAAATAATTAACTATCTAAATGGACCATAAGAAAGTTTCTTACACATATCATAGATTCACAGCCTAGAATCAAAACACATATTGTATATATATATATATATATATATATATATACTAAAACCTTTATTATAGTATTACCAAAAACTTTTAGTATTTCATTAAAATTTGATAATATTATTAACACTTTTAGTATTTCATTAAAATTTGATAATATTATTAACATATTATCTGAATTGCACTTATTGTTGTTATTAATTATTATTTTTTAACATAAAATATAAATTATATTAAATTGAATATTTATTATAGTGATAGAAATATGTACCATGTCGTGCCACTCTGACGAATGTTAGAATTAACAGCAAGTATATATATAACAACAAATTAATAATGTTACTAAATATCAATATATATTAACAGTATTACTAAATGCATATAATAATATTATAAAAAATTTATTTATGAAAATTTTATATATCAAATGAAAGTACTATTAATTATTATTAGTCTTATACTTTTAACTTTAAATAGTATGCATATCCAAAGGCGGATCTACTATTAGGTAAGGGGCATGTGTCCCTTTAATTTTAAATTTTTTTAAAGTAAAATTATCATTTAATCCCTATATTTTATAAAATTAATAAAATAATTCTTTTATTTTAAAAAATTAATTTTTTAATTTCTAATAAAGTATTATTTAATTATACATTCTTCCATTTTTTATTTTTTGATTCTATAATTTTTAAAATTTTTAAGATAAATTACTATTCAATCCCTGAGATTTATTAAAATTATTATAGAGTTTTCCACTATAATTTTCTACTAACTGATAACTTTGTCTCTCACTAAAGAAAAACTCGTGAATATTTTTTTCTCACTTCTTTCATAAACTAAATTCAATCAACATAATATTTAACTCAACTTATATATTTATAATAAAAATAATTCTATAACCTCCCTGCTTCATTAAATAGAATTAAAGTATAAAATTACATCTCATTAAAATTTATAGTTTTTTCCTTGAATTAAGAATACTTGTGAAAATAATTACAGAAAATTATTATAAATAACACGTGTGTGAGAGCTTTTCAATCTTATCATGGTGATCAAGTAATAACATTAGATCCTACAATTAGTCCTAAAGACTCTCCTAAATTCTTATTATTACATAAACTTTTGACAAATAAGTTGAGTTTGACATGAATTTAATCAAACATATAAAGGAAAAAAGCAAGCCTCGATGACATAGTTAACTTTCCAAATTGGAAAATTAAACCTAACAATTTTTCAATAATCAACCTAATTAACACCTAACACACCCATATGATTATAGATTTAAAATTTCCTAAATATCACTTATCTTGCAAAAAATAAGAAAAGTAAAAAAAGAAAAGGGAAATTTGGTGCAGCATATTTGAATTTTATAAAGCTCTTAAAATCAAAATGGTTAATGAATTGATTAATTGTCGCTTAAGTAATTTAATGGATTCAGCTAATTTGACTTGATAAAGAAATAGTGAAATATAATTATAAAAAATAAATTTTTTAATTTATTTTAAAGTAAAATATGAAAATAAAAATACAGCGAAATTAAATTTGACTAAATTAATGATTGTATTAATATTTTCTTAAATCATTTAATAATTACTGTCATGAAAATCATATTCAACATGTCAGTCAAATGATTAATTAAATTAAAAATTATTATGATGATAATCTCAATTTAATCTTTTCTATTTTATATTTCTTCTAACTTAAAAATTACATAAAATAATTTTACATTATTTATAATTTCTTATTATATTTTAATAAAATTAAATTGATTGAATTAATTCTACAGATAAATCTATTATCATATTTATTCGATCATCAATTCAATCATCCAACGATGAATTCATCCACCTTAGATTGAGATTAATGGACAGCCCAATTGCATAAAAATTGTTGATTTGTGATTTAGTTAATCTAAACAACATTTTTACAAACAAAAGGTGCATTAAAAATCCTTTCATGAACAGTCAATTGCTCACACACTTTAGGCGAGCGAGTAAAGTTGATTTCTTTTTGAGCCAATTGTCTGCTTCAAATATCCATGCACATCGTTCTATGCAATATATGAATATAGTCTATGGTTAAAGCTGGCCATAAAAAAATAGCCACCCCATCAGTATAATTATATAAATCCAATAATAGGGTAATTAAATCTTAAAAGTTGCCCATCAATGCTCTTTTCTTTTCTTTTGTCTTGAGCTAAGTGTCTCTCTCTCACCACTTTATTAAATAAAATAAAATTTACAACACAAACATTTGCTTAATTCGTAATAAAGAAATTTGTTGGTCTTTTTATCAACGATTAGGTTTAATTCTTGAGATAAGGGTTTAGATAATTTTTTTTACTTAAAAAATTTTTTATCTCATGTAAATGATCTAACTTTAATCGAACAAAAAAATAAAGCTAATATGATATATAAAAATTGATTCTTAATAAACCTTTAATCACTATTAAAAATAAATAAAATTTATTTATTTGCACTCAACAAAGCCATGTTCACATACGCAGACAAATAAACCCCATCAATACCCACTTTTTAGTTTTTCCCCTCTTCTCTCTCCATGAGAATAATATGAAAATTCTAAGACACTTTCCTTGAAAATCGAGTTAGTGGAATTATTTGCATTCCCCACAAACATGCCCTTAACCATCTTAGACCAACAATTTCAACATCACCTTTTTTTTTCTTAATTTATAGAAAAAAATTAAAATTGAAATTAAATCATAAAAATAAAATAAAATCCCACTTAGGTTCAAGAAAGAGCTACAATCTTGCTCTTTATATATGACCCGTTATGTCCCCTCATGCCTACTACTCTCTTTTCTAGTCTTTCTTTGCTATAGCTAAACTAATTTTCTTTCTTAGCAACTATGTTTATAGCAACATTTTATTAGTTTCTTTCCCTTTCTTTGAATTTTTGAAGATGATAAGTAGCCGCAGGCACGGCTCCGCCAACTATGGCAGTGTTTACAAAGGAAGTGGTGGTGGTGGTGGAGGTGGCTGGTCATGGTGGCGCGGCGGAGACGGGTTCTTTTGTAAATATGGATGAAAAATGATGAAAAAAAAAAAAAACAAAGCTTTGCAATTGCACTCTCCTGAATTTCTAGCCAACTGAAGGGCAGAATTGGGAGAGTGAAATTATTGCATCGCGGGGAATTGAGGGTAGCGGTCCGATTTACCTTAACGTTAAGTCTTTTAATTTCCATTTCATTCCTTGTTTAACCTTATGTCTTTCTGTTTATTTACATCTTTATCCTTTTTTTTTTTCCTGTGTTGGTTCATGTTATAAAACATGGGATGTAAGAGATGCATACGAAGTAGCTAGTCTGTTAAAGATGAAGTTTGATAGAATTAAGGTTTGTAATGCTGCTGGGCATGCATCACTTACACCTATACATGTATTTTGGTTTGTTATATGATGACTTGGAGATCAAAGAACATTACTTTAGTTTCTATTTTCCCTTTCTTTATTTTTATTTTATTGTATATTGCAATCTTTTCTCAAGTAACATCGAAAACTTTTAAAAGAGACAGTATCGCTGATTGAATATCTTAATTTATATATTATAATGCAAATACTCGATGGATAAACTTTTCTATAGTTTCCTTTTATTTGCATTAGCCAAAACTTGGTAGAAGTTGTCAGGATAAAGAGACTCCATGCTTTTATCTCCTCTCTCTTTTATTTTTCCATCACTTTAATTGGTAAAAGATCCTGTATATATATGTTTGGAAGTTCAAAGAAAAGAAAAAATAATATGTGAGAATTGTTCTTTTCAACTTCAGAATTGAAGAGGCATATGATTTTTAAATTTAAGATACTTAATTTCGCATTTACTTTTCAAATTAATATGAAAATATTATTATTATATGATAAATTGCAAATAATTTTTTAAATTATGATAGAATTAATAAAAAAAAATGATTATGAAAATATATAAAATTTATCTAATAAGCCTACCTAACCATTATTATGGTTAAAAATGAAGTGTATATGCAGATGGGTTAGCTAAGCTTTACTTAAATCATCGTGCCTCAAAATTGTCAATTGCAAATGGGCTCAATGTTGATGTAATTTTGGTGCATTGATTTATAAGAAACACATTGATTTAGAGTAAAATGATAATTAGAAAATTAATTAATTATTAATGATCTTTAGTAATTTTGAAATGTATGATATATTGAATTTAAGTTTCAGTCTGAATTAAATTTATAAAAAAATAAAAAATAAAAAGATAATTAATTAATTTAAATAACTAGCATTATTTTCTATAAGCTTTGGATCCAAAAAGGCAATTTTTAGCTTTTTGAAAATGATAAAAGTTAAGGTGTATCTTTTTCTTCAGAAAAAAGAGCATTAGCATGATTGCCGGAAGCCACTATTGACTATCCTTCAATTGAATTAGTCCATGATCACCAATTATTATTCGCTCATGTAACCAATTGATGAAATTGAGCCATGCAAAAATTGCAAATTTTTTAATGAAAGTATTATTTTCAGCACTTCCACTTTCTTAATTTATTTAAAGATGCAATGATTACTTGGGAGTGAGAAAAACTAATATAAGGAAAAATTAAACTGAATTTAATTCAGTTAAATTAATTTCATAACTTAATTTAATTCAATTTAATTTTTATTTAAAAAAAATTTAAAAAAATTAAATTGATGAAAATATATATAAAATTAAAAAATTAAATTAACTGAATTATCAAACTAAAATATGCTGATTTAGTTCGATTTAGTTAGTTTTATGATATTAGTTCAGTTTGATTAATTATATCACTCCTAATAACTACTACAATAAAAGCCATCTTTTTCTTAGAAATACAAGTTAGGATAGAACAGCGTTGTATGTGTGAAAAATAAAAAGGCCCATCTATATTCTAATGCTTTGTTTTTTCAAAAGAGGTATATATTAATGTTTTTTAATCATTTTTTTTTTATTTGTCTGGTTATATTTTGCAGCTTTGTGAAAGAAAAGAAATAACAAATGCAAAGATGGGGTCTCCTGTCAAAAAAAAAAAAAAAAAAAGGTTATCTAAAATTCTAGGACCACAAGATTCTGCAGATAAATATATAAACAGACAGAATTAAGAATGAATATGCTTAAAATCTGCAGAAATAAAGGGAGAAATAATGTTATATTGTAATTACAACTTAATATAAATTAGGCTACGAGTCCCATATTTTGAAAATTGCCATCCTTTTCTGATATAAGAGATCATAGTTTTACATAAAAATTGCTATATCCCAAACATGTATAAGCAGAAATTGTAATGACATTAACATATGAAAAGAATACATACCTAAAACTACACAATTGAACTATTATGACCTATCTTAGCTGATCAAATCAGGAAAACATATAACAAATAAAATCTGCAGAGTTCATGGAAGACACAACTATTGAGGTAATTTCAGGAATAATTGGTAAAAAGCCATATGGGACCGCAAATTACAAACAAGACAACACAAAGTGAATATGCATATTGAAACAGTCCATTGCATCAGACAAATAATCTATTTTGCATTAATAAAATTGAGAGAAAATGCAGAAATATATAAATATTGCTGATAAACATACAGAAATTCACTTCAATGATGAACATGTTTTGAAACTTGACTAATGATATTATTCCAGCAGTAACATACAGGCACCCGGTTGAGCTAAAAGTTATGCATTTGCAATTTTGATAAATGTGCATGAAGAGAAAAACACATAATTACTTCATATTATCTCTACAAATGGTGCCTTGACAAAAATATATAACGATTGTTTCTTCTTTTAATTTTTTTGCTCATTCTCATCATCTGTTCTGATTAACAACTGTCACTCTATGAGCTTTGTTCCACTGTCTCAGATATAAGCAACTCTGTTGAAGAATCAGATTGATGCTCTTCAGTAACAACGTAATCGGGGAAAGACAAAGGACTAGGAGGCAGTTGCAGATCAACACGTCCCTCTAACAGTTCTATCACCTTGGTCATCAATGGACGATCTGATGCATTCTTTTGAATGCACCACAATCCAACTATACATAAATTTTTTGCTATTGCAGCCTCAGTTTTACTAGCATTCTCAAGCTCTAAATCTCCTCCCTCATTTAGATGGTCATAAACCCATGCAGGGAAATATTCTTCGCCTGAACTATCTCCCTTTGCATCAATTTTCCTTTTCCCTCGAACCATTTCCAACAATAACATCCCAAAACTATAAACATCTGATTTGCAAGAGACAGCTCCAAGGTTCTTTGAAATCAATTCAGGAGCAATGTAACCCATAGTTCCTCTTGTAGTACTAATGGACACAAAATCATATTCTTTCGGGTAAAATTTTGCAAGTCCAAAATCTGATACTTTTGGAATGAAATTGTGGTCAAGCAGGACATTATGAGGCTTGATATCGAAATGAAGAATGCATACATCACATCCCGCATGTAGATGCTCAATCCCTTGAGCAGTCCCTAAAGCAATCTGGAGGAGTCTCTCCCAATTTAATGGCTGATGTTCAATTTCTCTTGAAACTATATACTTATCAAGAGATCTATTACGCATATACTCAAAGAGAAGGGCACGGTAAGATCCCTCAGAACAAAATCCCACTAACTGTACTACATTGACATGATGAATTTTACCAATTATGGAGACTTCATTGATGAAGTCGTCATCATTGAACTTGGAGTTTCCAAGCAGTTTAACAGCAACTAAAAAGCCATCAGGAAGTTGACCTTTATACACTGTCCCAAAGCCACCTTGGCCTAATTTATCTTTGAAATTGCTTGTAATTGCAACAATATCAGAGTAAGAGTACCTTTTGGGCATCACAGATTGTTCATTGGGAAGAAATATCTCCTTGTTATCTTCTGTCTTCTTTGCTGTTCTATATTTGTGGATTAGAAATCCAATTATAACTATTGGAGCAAGGATGAATCTTGCAATTAGATTTATCACTGAAAGAACAAAGAAGAAAATTTATTAACTTTGATCCAAAATAATCAAATAAACTGCATAGGAGTTTCAATTTGGAAAATTTACCTAACAGAAAGTTCCAAATAACACCAATGATGAATGAAACCAGATGTGGTATATACATGCCTGTACAAGCACATAAAGAATGGAAAATTAAGTCCAATTCAGCACCAATAGAACAACTCAAGAAACAAAACCATGAAAACTAAAACAACAAAGTATCAAACACCATTAAGAGCAAATTAAGAAAGATAAATATACTAACTTGAAAAATGGCATTCATACATATTTGGTGTACCCATTGAGCTCAAAGTGCAGGAACCACCAGCAGCAATGCAATCCCGGCACTCAACAGACCATTCAAGGTCAAACCCTAAAGCCATCAATTTCAAGATACTATCATAAGAAGGGTACAAAACATTCTGGTAAATTGTGGGAACTCTAGAAACGAAGGAACAAGACCCTTTGAGATCAGAAATTATATAGGTATCATAACTAACATAAACATGAGACTCATTTCCACCCAAGCAAGGAACTTTCCTATAAGCTTGATCATTGATCTCACTGGAACACTGGACAAAACTGGTAAAAGTACTAGAAACCAATCCCCTATAGCTCCAATCATGCTTCACGTCATCAACTGAAACAGACGTGTAAGGAAGGCTACAACTACCATTGGCTAAATTAACATCAACAAGGTTAATTATACGCCTATCATGAGAAATTTGGTTAACAAAGTACTTCCCTGAGTGAAATTCCAAAATGGGTTTGTTGTCCTTGCAAGAAATTTCATAGTCAAAATCGCCACACCATACTGGATCGGTGGTTAGGCGAAATGGGTAAGTGACGTTTTTGAGGTATCCACATGATGAAGAGCAAACTTCTTGTTCTTGGAGGATTCTTGCTTCTTTAACTTCACTTGTGGATAGAAAGATTAACAGGAAAAACAGAGGAAGAACCGTTGAGACTGCTGGAGATTTTTGCATTATCGTGGCAGATTTGAGTATTTGGATAGGAAATTCAAGGAAAAAGAAGGGTTTTTTTTTTGCTATATATTGTTACAACTTCAGAACACGAAAGAAGGCTTTTGGAAACTTAGCCATGAATGCTTTCAAGTCCTTCCGTACATATTATTACTGACAAAAATTTATTTTTAATTATTTTTTATTTCATAGAAAATTAAGAAGGATAAAGATACAAATAATCCCATAAATTTTATCAGTTTGCTCATTTATATTTTCTTTTTCATTTTTTGATTCAAATAAATCTCTGAAATTTTTTAATTTAATTTAAATAAATTTAATTTTGAATAAAATTATTAAATTTTGTTCAAATTAAATCTATTTAAACTATTTAAAAATTTATTTATACTTTTCAATTTAATCTTATCTATTTTATTATTTATTTTTTCTAAATTTTTTATTATACAACATATTTTTATTTATTTTAATTTAATAAATAAATAGATTATATTTTATATTTTATTTATTTATTAGCGATAAATAATATCATAAGTAATTTTCTTACATAGTACTACATTTACATTTTTATTTTATTTAAATTTTTAAATAAAAAAATCTTATTTGTGGTATAATATTAATAATTACACATAAATCAATATGAAAATAAGTAAACTCATTTATCAACTAAATTAATATTTAGATTTAATTTTATTTTATTTATTATAAATATTAAATTAATTTTTTTTAAAATTAATTGATATTTGATGATAAAAAATTATAAAATCTTTCTTTTATTAAAGTACAAGATATATTATTTAAAATTTTATATAAAATATAAAATATATGTTTTAAATGTGTTTATTTATTAAATTAAAAGATAAAATTTAATTTGTTTATTTATTAAATTAAAATAGATAAAAATATACTTTACAATGAAAATTTAAAAATAAATAAATAATAAAATAAATAAAATTATATTAAAGAAAATGACAAAGATATATATAAGCCTCCTCATGATTTAGGAAGATTCTTAAGTGATAAGTTGGTGTTCTCTTCAAATGGGCTTGGGCCTAAGGTATGATTTTTAGACTTGTAAGATGAAGAAACAAGGCATCAAAAAGTTAAGACAGAGTTTGACAAAGGCAATCTGATGACTAAATTACGGCTTCTATTTAAAATAATTAAATGAGTTTTAGAGCTTTAGAGTAGTGTAAGTATTAAGTTGGTAGATGATAATAAATGGTAATACCTCTTCTATTTATACTTGACTTGCATAAAGTTAATTTGATAGGCGAAGACATATGACAATAAATGATTGATATTCAGCAAGGTTGTTGTCTTGGTTAGGGTTGACTTTGTCTTTTATATAACTTATGATCAGATATATGCATTGTTCTAACAGTGCAATTATTTGGTGGCTTTGGGAATTATAGGCAGTCCCTTCCTTGCCAATTATGATGAGGAAGCTTGCTTGCGCTCAGGTTCTATGCAGCCTAAAGCCACTCCTAAGTTAGAGTCGTTACTTTAGAAGAGATAAAGATGTCTCTCTGATAACTTGCTATCTTATGGTGTCGAGAATGGCTAGTACGGAGACCCTTCTCCAAGCTACTTGGCATTCAAGTTTCACTATGAAAGGTAGTTTTTCTCACATGGGTCTTGAAATGTCTGATGACGATCTTCTACTTATCATAGGTTGTTGTCCTTATGAGAGTCAAGCCCTCCAATGTCATTATTTATCATCAGCCTTAAAAAATTTAATTTAGCTCAAATAGGCCCAATTTGAATGAAAATTTAATTTCTTCATTCAAATTGAGTTATTTAAGCTAAATTAAAAAGAGTTTAAGGACTTATTTGAACCATAAAAAAGAAAAAGAGTCTAAATGAGTAAAATGATAAAGTTAAGGGACTTATTTGAACCATAAAAAAAAAGTCTAAATGAGCAAAATGATAAAATTTAGGGACTTATTTGTACCTTTATCCAAGTAAGAACATACCAATTAAAAAAATATATATAAATATAAGATTTTTTTTTTGTCCCAAATTTTGACTAGAGCTAGGGTTAATTAAAGGCCCAATTAATTGAGCCCATATTTGACAATTTCTTTTTACATGAGCACCAATAACAAAGGAAAATTCCTCAATATTCTAGAGGATTCTAGCACCAAAAACAAAAACACATGGAGTAGTTACCAAAGTTGAGGAACATGGCTAGTGGAGTGGCTTCTTAAGAAAAGTTAGTCGAGTAATTCCTTGAAAAAATTAGCAGAGTTGGTGGTAAGAAGTGGTTACCAATAACTATTTTACAGAAGTCTATAAAAGCAAAAGCACAAGCAAAAAAAAGTCTCTCTCACCCACTCCAACAATCAACAATCATACAAACATTCTCAAACATATTCCTAAAGAAAAAATAATATTTTTCAAGCTTCTTAGCTCTCGAATATTGTCTTATTAACATACTTTGTTCTGTAAAAATCCTCTGTAACTAAAGTTCTTTCAAGCAATATGATTTCTCTTTATTGTATATAATTCCTCTTTATAATTATTGTGCATTTTATTTAACAAAACTTTATAGAAATAGAGCTAGGAACACAAGAGTTGTTCATGTTCCTTTAGACTTTGCACAATCGTGTGATAAGAAATTAAGAATATATTAACTCAAGATTCAAATATCTCATATTTGTGGCACATCAATAATTTTTTCTCCCACTTAAAGAGTCAAAATACAACAAACATATTGTAATCAATATAAGATTATTGTACATTTCATATAAACAATTACTAGTATACTATGTTTCTTAGTTGTTTTTCCTATCATAATGTCTAAATTGAATAAAAAAAATTATTTAAGAAAAAAAATATTTTCACACTAAAAATATTATTCTTTTTCCAATCTAAGACATTATTCAAATACATTTGCAATGCAAAGTAGAACCTTAATGAAATGAAATTGTAATACCCTATAAATGCATAACAGGTTTAGTGAATAAAATTCTCAGTATATAAATTAAAATCATCAAAATAATCAATAATAATTTTAGAAAATCAGTTAGAGCGAAAACGAAAAAAAATTTCGGAAAACGTCGGTATCAATATCGCCGCCGTGAAAATAGCGGAACGGATTACGGATGAATTTTTTACTTTAGATTGAGGATAATTGATAAGTAATATTCATGTGTGAATACAATAAAAAGAAATTTGAAAAAATATTACAGAACGCTCACAAAACTAGCAAAAGAGTATTTTTCGGTGAATAAAAAAATTTATCGATCGGAGTTTCAGAACGACTCTGAAATTATTTTTATTAAATAATATTAATTAAAATATGATGTTTAAGTGTTCACTTTAAGTTCAAAATCCCGACGGAACTTTCGGAATAAATTACCGAGCGAAAAAGGACCAAAATCAAATTTTGGAAAGTTTGAGGACTAAAGTGTAATTT
>CANXYC010670438.1:0-10956 GCA_948193065.1 Aleurites moluccanus | reverse complement strand
TGTTCTTGGAATTGATATTTCCTTTGGATTAATATATATGTATGTATATTTCTTTCATATTGCATGTTCATATCTTACTGAGTTGAAGGCTCACTCCTCTTCTGTGGATTTCAGGTGATAGTGTAGCTCGTGAGGGAGCTAGTAGAGAAGATCAAACTTCTTGAATTATTCTTCTAAGAAGCCTTCATTGTAATTATTTTTGAAATAGGTTTATGTATATTCATTATATGGTATTATGGTACAGTTTGTATTGGGAGTATACTCTAGAGCTCCGTAGTTGGTTATTAGGGATGATAATATTTTGATGTGTAATTCGTTACCTTTTTGGGTTACCCTTGTTCCTTAGTGATGTGAGATGCATCTTTTGATCAGTAAGGAACAAGAGGAAATTATGAAATGGAAAATATAAAGATATAAATTATGACTTCATGAATCTTGAAATGAATGTTTGAATGGTAAATATTTGTGAGGTAAATATGAATTGTGTATATGAGATCCAGGATATGTGAGTTCTATGAGTTTATGATGGCCTTAAGCCTACCCTTGCCTTAGGACCGTTGCACCATGGGAGTCAGGGTGTGACAATATATAAATATTATTTTAGCATTTTCAGTATCATTGTTTTTATCACTCTACTATCACTGTCATTATCAATCATTAAGCATTACACATTATAATTTTTAATGCCACTGAATTATCAATTATTTCAATGTTCATACATCATTATAGTAACCAATCATCTAATTATACTCAGTATCATAGAGCTCTATGAGTGGATACTTATAACCTTTAGTGAATAATATTCTACCTTGATGTACTTGACAATCCAAGTCAGAAAAGGAATTGACTTATAATCAGCTTTCTCTATCTCATCCCTGTAAAAATTATAAACTACAATTTGGTGAGTATAAAATACTAATTGAGCATGCATACATCATTATATATGAGTTATAAGCATATGATAATAAAAGATATCAACGGTAAGCAATAAGATATAAGTTTGGAATCAATGAACAGATAAACAATACTCGTATGATGTAGATAAGACAAATAAAGGGATGGATTATATGTAAACATACAGTCTCTAGTAGTATCAGTATGGACTATATGCAAACATACAGTCTCCAGTAATATCAGTATCAGTAAGCATAAGACTGATAAGATCTTATGGCCAGGACCATAGCCCTTCCCAGCTAGGGCATCAGTAATACAATGTGCACACCGCCGACAGTGTATTCCCACTACCTTGTCAGAGTGGTAGATCTGTCAAATTCATATGTAAATAGGTTAATGAAAATCAATAACAATATCAAGTATGCATTAAGAACATTTCGATATAATGGCTCTCAATACACGGGTTTACTTATCAGTCAGTACGCAAAAGGCATTTCAATATCAATAGCAATCAAGGAATATGGAATAATTTCAATCTTTAGGAAGATCAAAGAATGATCAATTATAACAAGTGGCATTTAATCAAGAAGGAAACATACTCATTGGGTCAACAAATCAAAATATGAGTATGCAAAATGATGTATACATTACTCACCTTGCTAATATCTTGTACATTTCCCTTTTTCCTTTATCCTTGATTTTTTGCCTTATCTCTTTTGGTATCCATCACTTCTCTTATTTATTCTCGCCTATACATATCCAATTAATTTCCATTTAGATATTAGTTAATATAAAATTATATTACTTATACTTATATTAAAGAAAATTTCTCAAATTTTCAAGTTACTAGGGTTTTTCTGTGCAAAATTCTTTACTGGCAGCCTGTGTTCCATTATTCATATCTCTCTCTACAATTATCCAATTGCTTCAATTCTTATTCCTAATTAAACTTAACATATAAGGTATAACATATCCAAATTTCACATTAAAATCCTTACTACACAATTTATGATATTAATTTAAACTTAGGCCTATAATCATCCCTGCTACCCTGCATTCTGTTTGAAATTCTATTATGGCAGATTCTATTCTTTTTTCTAATAACTTAAGCAATACTTAACCAATTACTGTAATTACTTTTTATATTGAAAATAGATACATAAAATTATAATATATTCAAATTTTAGAATTTTTAGATCACTGTAAAATTGTTAGTGAATTTCCAAATTCAAATTACTGCCCTGAAACCTTTATCCAGACATACCCTGTTTCCATGCCTATAATTAATCCATACTCATCCAATTACAAAATCATTTTAAGTCATTTAGATATCACCTAGATTAAAATCTTTCATGTTTACACTTTCTCTAATTCAGATTTTAAGGTCCTTATATTAATAGAAATCTGTAACTTATATTCTGTTAAGCAGTCATTTCGGGCAGTCCACACTTATGACCTAATATCTCATAAACCACAATTCCAATTTAAAAACCCTTTTATATAATTATAGATAAGATATAAATGAACACTTTTCATGTTGAACATTTTTTCTAATTATGTCTCTAATGGTATGTACAATAAAAATACAGTAGTATTTTCTAGAAAACCTAATTCCAGGTCAGTCACATTTTTAACCAATAAATCTTTTCTCACTTCAAATTTTCCAAATTTCTTTTACAGAAATCTAATTAACATATTTATCTACAACTTTTATATTTTAACCATCTCAAATTCAGTCATTAAAATTTCAGAATAATAGCCAAAATTTATTGCCTCAAATCTGATTTCAAAAACTATATTAACCCTAGCTCATTCTTTACATTTTTAATTTAATTACCTCAATTATTTGCCAAATGATGCTATAGAACTCTTAAATATAATTAAAAATGATAAGTTTAGAATCATTACTTTAAATCAAAATACTTGAATCCCACTTCTTTTTGCTCCACCAAAAGTTGTAACATACTATACATCAATTTCCTCTTCTCCCTCTTCTTTCTCTCATCTCTTCCTATCAAATGCAAAGTTGTAACATACTGCTATTTTTCCGGCAGTGTTTTCGACACCGACGATTTTCGAAAAAGTTTTGCATTTGCTTTCTAACTATGTCTCTAAAATTATTTTCCATCATTTCAATGCTTTTAAACCATAAACTGAGAATCAATTCATGCATACCAGATGAGGCTTCCTAGGGTATTACAGGTAAGGTATACTTAAGGTTACCAGATAACCGTAAAACCCGTTAACAATCCAATTATCAATCATTCATTCTTAACTCATTCATTAATATTCAAATTTCATTTATTACTTATTAAATTTACAGAAATTTCGACAGAGTCTCCTTTGTATTTTTAATGTTATTCCTGGCCCAAAACCGAGTCTTTCAAAAATTACACAGCCTGCACAAAAAAATTATTTTTTACACTTCCAATAATTTACCATCCTTATACCCTCAACTTCAAAATTTCTACAATCATATAAAACACTTCTATATGCTGATTCTATTCACAACATGATACAATCTATATTTAAGCATTATCAATATTAATATCTTTATTATTAGCATATATCATACCATATTCATTTTTTTACCGTCAGTTATCATTTCAATTTCAGTAACAGTTAAGATGTACACACAAACTATCTAATTCCCATAATATACCCCATGGAGCTCTAGAGTATGAACTGACTGACTCCACCAAAAAGGAATTTACATTAGAGTCGTTGGATGTCCTAAGTACAGAGGAAGAAAACTGTCTTGGGATTTTATTTTTTTGCCCCTAGTACTTCTCTCGTGAAAAATAATTAAACAAACCACGAGTGAGTATAATTACACTCAATGAGCAATACACTTATTATCTTACTTGTAAGGCTAGGTGAGGGTGTTGCTCACAAGGAAGATAATGATGGCATAAAATATACAATAATAATGGGTTCATTAATCAATTAAAGATTCATAAAGTTGAAGTCATTTAACATATGGATTCGGTTTTACATTGGCATTGAAAATTCATAGCATATCATATCGTAAAATGATAGAATCATTATTGATCACTTAAGTAGAAGCTACAATCCGGTAGCATGCTATTTACTCATATGGATAATCAGACTGCATGGTTAGGACCTTAACTCTCTCCTAGCTAGGATCATTAAACCACTGTGCATAATGTCATTAAAACTTCTGTCATTTCATTAATGCCATACATATAGTGCTTAATCATTAGATATCAAAAATAACTAAAGCACTTCCAAGGGTTCAATACATGAAGCATTAGGCCAATCATACAAATTTATTTAAAAGGAATCATTTAAGATTATAAAAAGGGTATGAAATTAATCATAAATCATACAATTGATATTGTTGGCCAACAATGAAATTTCATGGTAATTTTAGCAATTTAATTTGAAGGCAATGTCAAGCAAAATGGTATGTATATTACTCACTTCACTGGGTACTTTCCACTCCTTTCTTCCTTAATCTAATGTTTATATTATTTATTCACTCTTGACTCTACATATTCAATGAATTCTAATTTAGATACTATTTAATATAAAATTACATTAATTACACTTACATTTAAGAAATTCCTAAATTTCCCAAATCACTAAGGTTTATTTGTGTAACATTCCATACTGGCAGCCTGTGTTCCTTAATCCATATCTCTTTTTATACTTATCCAAATACTTCAATTCTTATTCCTACTTAAACTAGACATATTAATCTCTAACATATCTAAAATTTAGACATTTTCAAGTTCTACACATCATATGGTGATAGTTTGATCTTAACCTCACTGTTAACCCTGCTGCCTTGTAACTTTAACTCAGACAAACTCTGTTTTTTTGCCTATAATTCAATTTATACTTATCCAATTACTTTGATTATTGTCTTGTTTACTCTAGACATATAATATTATAACAAATGAAAATTTCAGATTATTTGGATCACTATACAATTATTAGTGAATTTTCAAATTTAACCTATAGTCCTAAAATCTCTATCCAAATAGACCATGTTTCTATGTCTATAATTAATTCCGTATTCATCCAATTACAAAACTATTTTACAAAAGTTTAGATAACATATAATGAACATCTTTCATGTTTAACACTTTCTCTAGTTCAGAATTTAAAGTCCTCATATCAATAGAACTCAGTAGCCTATGTTTTGTTTATCAGTTAATTCAGGCAGATAATATTTATGGCTTAAGATCTCTTAAACCATAAATTCAATTGAATTTTTTTTTACAAGACTCTAGATAAACATAAAAAAAAATACTTTTTATGTTAAAAACTTCTTCTAATTATGTCTCTAACTCTCTCTATAATAAAAACACAATACCAAATTTCCTGAAACCTTGATTCTATGTCAGTCACAGTGTTTGCCTAATAACTCTTCCCTCGCTTTGAATTTTAGAAATTCCTTTTATAGAAATATAATTAACATATTTATCTACAAGTTTAATTTTTTAATCATCCTCAAATTCATTCATTAAAATTTCAGAATACTAGCTACAAACTATTACCTTAAGCCTGATTTCAGAATCCTTATAAACCCTAGTTTATCTTTATCTTTTTTAGCTCAAATCAATCAATTTTTCTACTTCATTAAACTATAAAACTCTTAAATACAATTAAAAACTGAAGTTTAAGAATCATACCTTAAGTTGAATCACTTGAATTGCACCTTCTTTTGCTCCTCTCAATAGTTGACTATAAATCTCCATCATTTTTTTTTTCATTAAACTCCTTTCTTCATCAACTTTCCTATCTATTTTTAGTTGATTTCTTTGGAAAGGTTGGAAGCTAAATTTTTGGTTATTTTTATATTGAGGATTCGGTCAATCTCTCCAAAAAAATGTCCATCTTTCTCTTTTTATATTCCAAAGACAAATAATTGAAAAAAAATAGTAAAGATTGTAGAATTTCCTAGAATATGTACACTTATTAGTTTCTTAATGCTATGGAAAAAAAATCATGAAATAAAAAAATCTTTCTTTTTAATAGTTATGGCCAGCCATCTCAAAGGAAGCTCCAAAATTTTTTGATGAAAAATTGTTATTTTATTGGTGGGTCCCACAATTTTTGATAATTGCACATTTTGCCCATAATTTTTCTTAATTATAATTGTTACCATAATTTTTTTTAATTATTTTCAATTAAGTTCTTACATTATTGACATTCAAATCTTATGAAACTTTATATTATCCTTAGTTCCTCAATTCAACTTAATCATTCAACCTCTATAGCTACAAAATTTTTATACCAAACCTATTTCGACAAAATTTCAAAAATCGATAATTTACGTCTCTTAATTCCTCCCTTATGTTGTATCTATTTTTACTCACCTTAAATATCATTTATACTTCAATTTATTTTTAATTAATCCATAATCCATCAAAATTAAATCATGTAAAAGAAATTTGCACAAATTACTGTCGAAAATTAATTAAAAATAGTCTACCAATAAATTCCTTCAAAAGTCAGATTTTTCTTATCATTTCCATCTCTTTATTATCCATTTGTCTCTCAAACTTCATATAGAACCTCAAATTATTTTTCTTCAATATTTTAGAATCTTAATTATAAATATCATCAATTAATTTCTATAAAAAAATTTTAAAAATTCTTTACCGATAATTTTGTCGGTTATTATCTTTAAAATTCTTCTGTAACAATTATTCTTAAATTTTCTCTGTATTCCTCAATAGCTATTTTTTAGCTTATTTATTTTTTTTAATTAACATCATTCTATCACCATGATTCGCTACTTCCTTACTGTATACTATACTACAGTCTGGAGTGTTACAGTATTATCAGTATAAGGTTAATTCTAGCCAATTTTACAAATCTTGATATTGAATTACATCAAATGAATGTAAAGACTGCATTTCTCAATGGAGAATTGGATGAAGAGTAGTCTTCATCAAAGAAGACTAGGAACATAAAGTTTGCAGATTGATGAGGTCAATCTATGGTCTTAAGAAAATTTCAAATACAAGTTTGTCATTATGTCTTTATGTGTTGATGACATAGTAATAGCTGGAAATAATAAATGATATTTGCATAATATCAAAGATTGGTTATTGTCCAACTTTGAAAGGAAGGCTATGGGTGAATTAATATATATTCTTGAAATTAAGATTTTAAGAGATCTTACAAGAAAATTGTTATCTCTTTCTTAAGAGATATACATATTGAAAAATTCTTGAATGATTTATCATGTGTAATTGCAACTCCATAGATACTTTTACTGCTAAAGCCAAAGGCTTGAGTTGTTAATTATGTCCTAAAACTCCATAAGGAAAAGAACATATGAAAAATGTCCCTTACGTGAGAGTGGTTGGAAGTCTAAAATATGCAATAATATGTACGAGACCTGATATTTACTTTACTATTGGGATGTTAAGCAAATATTATTCTAACCTAGGTCTAGTACATTGGAAGCATTCAAAAGGATATTGAGGTATCTTAAGAGTACTGCATATAACTCATTGTGTTATTAAGATGGAGAATTGTGATTCAGAAGCTATACATATGTCAATTGGGCTAGAGATATGGATTAGAGATAATCCACTTACGGATTTGTTTTCTTGCTTAATTATGATGTCATATTTTGGAATAGCAAGAAACAATCATGTATAACATTATCCACAATGAAAGCTAAATTTGAATTTTTTTAGTTGTAGTACAAAATGTGGTCTGACTGAATAGATTTTGGAACATTTGGGTATGAGATGCTGTAAGTGAATTAGTTTTGAGTAAACTGTGACACTCAAGTAGCTGTAAGTTATACTAAAGATCTAAAATTCATTTTACAAGACCATATATATAGACACACAATATAATTTTGTGAGAGAACATGGTTACACACAAGGAAGTGAACCTTAAATACGTTATACACATGAGATTGTTGTAGATCAGTATGACCAAATATGTTCCTAGAGATATATACTCTGGATATACAAAGACTCAAGGATTGCGTAGATGTTAATGTATTTAAGTTATCTATTGTTTTGCTCAACAAAGTTCACTTTGTTATTTTTTTTATTGATACCAAAACATGGTGTTTGTTTTGTGTTTACATGAGTGTACATGTTTAGTACATTTACTATTATTATATTATCAAAGCATGTCGGATTGAAAGAAGATTTATCTTCTTATATGGGTAATCGCCTTTATTTGTCTATGAGATGAATAAAGATGAGACTATTTTAAGTTTATTATCTGTATGATAAGAGAGAGAGCTCGTACTTAAAACAAGATAGTTGTCTCATTTTAGCAAATGAGATTTGCATATCATGATAATGATATTAAAATATAAAATTATATGTAATTATGTCTATATTTGTTTGAGTTGCCATATGTAAGTTATGAACTAGACTGAGTAGATGAGAGAACTCAATTTAAACATTGGGTATGTCTAAACTATCATCTGCATAGTATTTATAAATCAAAAATATGTTTTTGATAGACATGCGCTGTCATGACCCGGTTTCCCGGACCGCGACGGTCCTAGGGCACGAGAGATGCCAATGGCGACCGGTACCCGTAGAACCTAATATCACATGCACAATTTATAAATCACAATATATTATCCATTTTAGTTAGTTACTATTCAATCTGTTAATCTGTCAATTATTCTGTAATTTACTGCAATTGGCTGTAATAGTCATGTATCATACCATAATATCATCATAAAACTCATAATAACATCATCAATATATATATATGTATATGTTCATCTCCTAGCTAACCCAAATAAACCCTATGGAGCAGCTAGATAATGATAAACAAAATAATGGAATACATAATAGAATATATACATCAGAAACTGTAGTAGAAATCCACAAATGAACAGACATCGGGATTCTACAACCTACTCCTCTCTTAAAATAGTTAAACAATGAAAAGGGTGAGTATAGATGATACTCAGTAAATCTACATGCATCAATAAGAAACAGTAGGCATCAATATAGCAATGGTATCAATAGGACAGTTAACAGTATATAGAATCCATATCAGGGTACAGTATAGCCAAAGAATGAAATATAGGCTCGGTATCATATGGAAAGACAGATAATGGGATGGATTGTATGAAAAGAAATCATACAATCTCCAGTAATCCGTATTTGTATGGACCATATAGGTCTTCAGTAATCTGTATCAGTAAGCATAAGGCTGATCAGACCCTATGGTCAGGACCATAGCCCCTCATAGCTAGGACATCAATAATATAATGTGTACATCGCCGACAATATTTTCCCACTACCCTGTCGGATCGGTAGCTCTGTCAAGCCATATAAGGTCAATATAACAAGGAATACCATTATATAACAAGGGATACCATTATGCAACAATGGCATCTAACAATTAATCAGTCCAATATCAATCAGTTCAATATCAGTCGATTCAGTTATCAATAAGTACAATGGCAATGCTATAGATAACAAACAATCAATGATAGATGGTTTGGCAATAAAGGAAAGACATGGAACAAAAGTTGGTTCGGTGGCGAAAAATGAAAGGTCAATTGGCATGCCAACGTCGCTGGTGACAATGGAATTCAAATGGTAGGCCTATAGAATACAAACCAATAGGCCAATGACAAATGAACTAGGCATTTTATCGAATATGTGGTGGGCATACAATGGCAAGCCAATAGGTTAGGTTTAGGTGCAAACTTGACTTACCCAATTCAATCAACACAAAGTCATATTGTAAATAAAGGTATAGGCATTCAAGAAACAAGATTAAACAATATTAAAATAGGATCAATTGGCAAGGGAATTCAAGTAAAAATCAAAGGAAAATGGACAATATGAATAGTGCACACCATTCGGCAATAGTGGGGATTTTAGGGTAGGGTTCCAACCATAAATTTAATCACATAGGCATGTCAAATGATGCATTATAGACTCACCTAAGGTTTCAAATAGCCTTTGCACAAGCCAATTCCACCGAATTTCCTCAATTGCACCAAATAGGGCTTTATAACATACCTTTGTCAAATCTCCAATTCTATATTAAACAAACCACCAATTACTTATCTATTCACATCCAATTAACATATTCTAACATCAATTAACTAAATCAATTACTAAATCATCAAGTCATTTCATACAACTTCAATTTAGCCAAACCAAATTAGGGATTTCTAACAAATAGTATCAATTGATGCAAATTAACTATAAACCCATCTAATTCAACCTAAATAACATCTAAATAATCAATAAAACCAAACAAATAAACTCCTTACCTAAAATGAGCAAGATTGCCGAATGATTCTCCTTCCAAAATTCTTGAAATCTTTAGCTCATTTCTTCAAATTGGTGATGAAAATGAAGAAAACTAAGTTAATATTCAACTTTTCTATGAATTTGCTTAAGGAATTTTGATGGAAAATGAAGAAATGGAAGAAGAGTAAAGGGAAGAATGGTTCAACACCAAAAGGGAGAAGAAGAAGAAAGATGAACAATTATTCTAAGTAAGAAATAAATAGAAAAATCCTATTGGCAAATTACAACTAACTCCCCGAATTTTCATATATCACATTTTAGTTCAAAATCTTTTGTAATTTATTCTGTCAACTCTGTTAAGATTTAGATATCAGAGTAGGGAGTCAATAGGCTTATTTTAATTTATACTTATTTATAAAAATAGTTTTGAAGTCATTCTGTAACCCCGATCGATCAATTTCCACTATTCACCTTTAACTTTTATTTATTTATGATTTTGTCATCGATTACTTTTTCAGTGTTCCTAAATGATTTTCATTTCTTTCTTTTTACCAAAATTTCACATAAATTATGGTGATATTTTACCCCCAAGTCAACTTCAGAAATTCTTCTGTTGACTGGATAACTCATTTCTCTGTTGTGTTTCCGACACCGCCGATTTCCGGAAAAGTAACAAGTTCGCTTTTTAACTGTATCTCTAAAATTATTTCCCATCATTTCAAGACTAATGAACCACATTCTGAGAATTAATTCATGCATGGAAGTTAGGAATTTATAAGGTATTACAGTAGTTGATCAAACAAGTCATCTATCCGAAGCAATT
>CANXYC010670389.1:0-20283 GCA_948193065.1 Aleurites moluccanus | reverse complement strand
ATAGGGTTTTTATCAGTGTTCCACCTAGAGGGGACCATGAACTCTAGGCGTATGTCTGGCCAAGCATGCGTTTGCGATAAGGTAGCAAGGACTACCGATGCGCTCTGTTGTGATAGGTAGCATGGCTACTGATGCACTCTGTAGTTCTATCATGTAATTTGACAGTGTTATTCGATTGTGAGCACTTCTGTTCTTGTAAACCTAACCATATGATGATTTCTTACCCATGTTTTTGGAATTGACCTTTCCTTTGAATTGATATATATTATATATATTTCTTTCATATTGCATGTTCATATCTTACTGAGTTGAAGGTTCACTCCTCTTTTGTGGATTTCAGGTGATAGTGTAGCTCGTGAGGGAGCTAGTAGAGAAGATCAAGCTTCTTGATTTATTCCTCCAAGAAGCCTTCATTGTAATCATTTTGAAATATATATTTATGTATATTCATTGTATGGTGTTATGGTACTGTATGTACCGTAGTTAGTTATTAAAGATGACACTATTTTGATGTATAAATTGATATATTTTGGGTTGCCCTTGTTCCTTAATGATATGGGATACATCTTTTGATCAGTAAGGAATAAGAGGAAATTATGAAATGATAAAAATAAAGATATGAATTATGCTTATATGGATCATATAAATGAATATTGAATGATATCTATATTTGTTATGAATGTGTAATATAAATGAGATCCAGGATATGGGAGTTCTACGGATTTATGGTGGACTTAAACCTACCCTTACCCTAAGACCGTCGCATCACTGGAGTCGGGGTATGACAGAGGGGATTTTATGTGCAGCACGTGTTAGAAGTGGGCATAGGCCTACGCGCAATATATGGTGCGTAAAGCCCATGTGCAGTACATGGCACTTGAAGCCCACGCACCGCTGTGTAGGGTGACCTAGTGGCTAGAAAAAATTTCGGTGGGGGTGTTTGAGGGTCCTGATACTGTATGTGTGGTCAATTCACCCAAAAGACACTTATATCCTATGGTTTGGACATGCACACCTATTCTAGGAGAGTGACAAACTATTTCTTAAACCTAGAAAAAATTCAATTTTACATATTCGAAGGTACAATTTTGAGAGGACATAACTCTCTCAATTTTAGTATGATTTAAGTGTTTAAGGTGTCAATTTAAAACTCTATACACTTACTATAACATGGTATATTAAAATCATGAAACGGAAAACAATAATACATAGTTATTATGCCATAAACATGCCAACTCAGTCGTATTAAAAAATTAAAAAATTTTAGCATTTAAATTAATTTTAATTAATTAAACACATTCAATTAATATTAAAACACGGAACATAAGTGTTTCGGCTCTGATACCAATATAAGATTATATATAGTCTAAATATTCAGTAAAGTAATTATCTCTTGTAGCGTAGACTCGCGTGAACTTGTGTCACTGATCAATAGAACGGTCAAGAATGGATAATGCATGAACCACAATTCAAATGTCACCAACGTCACAGCTTTTTCACCATCGTGAATAAGATTTTTGGGAGAACTTTTAATTTTCGTACAGAAAATTATATAATTCTTCTATTCTCAATACTTTTTGCTAAAAGGAAAATTACATTAACTCAAAAATCTTTTAGAATTATATTTTTTATATTCTGATAATATTATCCAATTTGAATAATGTTATCATAATCTTTTTAAATTTTCATATAAATTTTTTATATTATCTTAATTAATTAACTTAATTTAATTCATTTATTAATAATGAATATGGGTCTATTTGTCCATTATGAACGTACCCGAACCTAACCCATTAAATCCAACACGTTTAATATTCAATTTTATATAAAATTTTGAATTATTTTATTATATTTTAATGTGAAATTCATTGCAAATAATTTCGAATCTCCCCTGAACTCCAACCATTATATATTAAATTATATTATATTATACATTATATAAAAAAAGTTATATACATGTAGAAATGTTCTACTATTACATGATATTAATATTTTTTCTTTCTTAAATATTACCAAACAACTTTGAATATATATAGGGCTTATACTTGATAATAATTTATAAAAATATAATTTTTAATAATATAAAATAACTAAAACTAAAGTGGAGATACCCATGCTACTTCATGGATTAATAGGGATAAGAATGAATTATAAAATTTGCCTTCTCCCGTCTCATTGGCATTCTTAGCAAAAAGTGGCTGCAACTATGTAGGTATGAGAAAACTAGGGACAACATTTGGTCAAACATATACCCAAAAAATAAGAAGTTAGAGATTAGCAAAAGAAAATGGGATTACATTATGAATTAATATATAAAGGATAAAGAATTAAACTAGTTAAAACTTGATAATTTTTAGTATATGATTATAAGAATTTATTTTAGATCTTATTTTTAGCTTTTATGAAGAAGTTATGCTAAAAAAAAAAAAAGATTTTATAAAGAAATTGATAATTATTTTTTATTTATTTATAAAATTTTATGTGACTAAAACTCCTATTTCTCTCTCCTTTTAAATTTAACTATGATCGAAATTCTAATTTGAGATTTTTCGATCCTAAATCATTATTAATAAATTACTCAATATTTTAAGGAAGCTATTCAATTTACAAGATAATCTCATATATTGTAAAATCTCTATAAATTAATATTTGAAAAATTAATAATTTTTATTATATAATAATTTTTATAGTCCCGAATTAAATTAATAAGTTAAATTAATATTTAATTAATTAATATTTTTTTAATTAATATAATTTATGAATTCTAAAGATGTTAATATATAAAAGTTTTACTGTATATTTGACTTGTCATTTTCATAGCTTGAAGTATCTTTGATGATAAAAAAAAAAAAATCTTCAAAAAAAAAATTAGAAAAAGGGAGGAAAAAACCTCTTCAATTTCTGATTTGGTGATAACCACAATGTTGATTTTCTTCTATAGTTCAATTTCACTTTATCTTTCTTGTCTTCCGTATTCAAAAATTAAAAAATAAAATAAAATCTTTACTCCCATATAAATTATAAAGACTTGAAATATTCAGCGTTTTACATGAAAATAAAAAAATGATCACCTGTGTTTGTCTAATATTTATCAAGAAATGATCATTTGAACTCAAAAATTATTGAGAAATGAGCTAATAATCAAATAAATTATTAAAGTCTAAAATATTCATCCTTAAATCAATTGTATTCTATAGTAAATTTGGCCCATAAGTTATTGGTTCTTTGTTTCAATTATTTATTTAACAGTTTTTTATTCATCCACTCCAACCTCAAGTGTTTTATTTTATGAATATTTATTCATATATTAATAATGCATGTTAATTTAAAAGTAAAAATATAAAAGCTTAATCAAGAAATATCAAAATAATTTTCTTTCAATATTTTTTAGTTATGCTGATAAAATATTAGAATTAATAACTCAATAAAAAACATATTCTAATAATTGGTGACTGTTAAAGTACAAATTAACCTTCATATTTTCAACCAGGTTTTATTATTTAAATATCAAACTAATTTAAACTTGAAACTTTAAATAATTCAAGAAAATGAAATATGTCTATGAAAAAAAATCTGTAAATCTCTTAAAAAAAATAAAAACTCGAAAAGAAAACTTAATGCAATACCAACAAATAATAATTTAAGAGGAAGTTAGATTCACGAGTAATTATTAGTATACATGGTAAATAGGCAGGTTGGGTCGGTCATTTTAGATTCGGGTTAAATTTAGGTTAGAAATAATTTTAAGTTCGAATCATTACCGAGTCAAGTTATCATCGATTATGAATCAAATCGGATCATTATTGATCCATGTCATCTTTTGCTTGAATAATTAATGGGTCTGGTTAATTCATAGGTTAGGTTATTATTAAGTTTAGATCATCAAAAAGTCAGATAATTAAAAAGTCGGATCATAATCAAGTTTCGATCAACATCGAATCGGATTGTCAATAGGTCAAGTTGTCAACTATTTATCATCGGATCAAATCATTTCAATTATTATGTTTGTCGATTCGGATTTCGAATGAATTTACTGTAATAGACCACTATACTCTTTATCAATTATAATAAAATCTAAAATTTAAAATCTGAATTTTATATATAACATTCAATTATCAGAGAATTAATTAGGTTATCAATTCACTATATATGCAAATATTAATTTCAATTTCTAATAGTTTTGTTTATCCACTAACTTAAAATAAAACCAATTGGTATATAAGTTGTATATCATTGCCTAATCTGCTTCATGAAAAATTCAATTTAGAAATCCAATACATTATTAACTATTGAGTTTCAATTCATATTTTTATCTATAATGAAAAAAATCATATTTTTTCATATAATCAAAATTACATAATTTTTTATTATTATTGGTTTTTTATTAAATTATTAGATTAATTTGTTTTTATTTCTCACCCTTAATTTTTATTTTTTATTGTTCTACCTCTATCTCTTATTCTCCTTCAGTCATTATTCGGGTCGAATTACTTTTCGTCTAGTTGTATCCGGATTTGGATAATTTTGAGTTGATTCAATATTAGGTTCGAGTCATTTTCAAATTGAGTCATTATCGAATTTTCAGTCATTCGAGTGGGTCAGTAAATGGATTTAACATCTCCTTGAATCAGTTCATTCACGAGTTCAAGTTTTGTTATATCAGTTAATCTTCGGATACGAGTGATCTTTAGGTTAGATAATTCAAATTTCAAATTATTGACTATTAAAAATATGAATTGAGTTCGGTGTCAGGCAAGTCAAATTGAATCTCCAAATTCAAATTTATTTTGTTTATTAGGTGAATTTAATCTTCTATACACGATTATAAATTAATCAATAGTAATATGACATATCAACATATTAATTATAATATATACTAATTATTTAAATAATTAATTATTATATTCATTTTATAAAATAATTATTAATTAATGTATCAAATCATTATTAATTAATCTATATTATGAAATGATAAATTAAATTTATCTAAAATATATTCATAAATTTATCCGTACTATATAAAAACAAAATCAACTTTGTATTAAATTGTCTTGTAAAAATCTTTTCTCCCCTAAAATTCCTTAAAATTGTTTTTAGAATCATAGTTGTTGGTTTTTAGAATAGGTCCATATAGTTTAAATTAACAATATTTCTTTACATGTATTCTTCAACAAAATTGCACATTATTTTCAACATTTATACTAAATAAACTATGAAAAACAAGAATAAAAGTTTACACATTATTTTCATTTCTCATTTTGATACAATTAATGTCTATTTTATACATTGATGCAAACATACTGGAGACAACAAAAGTAAGGTCCTGCCAACATATAGGAACTTCATTTAAAAAAAAAATAATAATATTATAGTAGAAAATTAGAAATAACATCTTACAAAATCTCTGTCTTATATGGGATGCCTTGGGATTTAAGAAGTTTCAAATAATATAATGTCCCCTCTTGTCACATATATATACTTTATAAAATGAAAAGGAATATTAGGATATACCCATTTTGATACTTAATTTCCACAATTTATCATTTTTTAAACTTGAAAATTTCTTTCATCTTCTAATTTTTTTAATCTTTCATAATTTTTTAGTATTTTGATTAGTATAATATATTTTTAAAATATCAAATATATATCAATTAAATATGAAAGAAAAATAAATAATTTTAGACAAGAAATAAATACTAATAAATTAATTTTTCCATTGATAATAGTAAGATTCAAAATAGAGGACCCTGATTTCAGTCATAGCCAACTAAATTAGGCAGTTTTTCAATTATTTTTCTTCATATATACTATATATTTGTAATTTTTTGATTTTACTGACATGACAAAAATACCAATGTATCATAATACTTCAGATTTCATTTGCATGATGTTGCAACAAAGTTACTAATCATGGATACCATTAAGCATCCAAAAAAGGGCTCTCTCTCTCTAATCTAATATACTCTCTCTAATCTATAGAGAGAGAGAAAAAAATAGAAAAAGAAAAAATTGGAAGAGAATAGAATGAATTGATATCCATCGTTGAATCCCATGTGTCTCCTATTGTCTCTCTTCAATCCCCATACCTCCCTCTCCTCCATCAAATTCCATATTCCCTCTCCTTCTCAATTATAACACAAAATCCACTTTCTAGGGTTTTGATAATTTTGCATCACCAAACCCAAAAGCTGATCAATTTCAGATTATAAACATATTTATGTATATACACATTTCAGAGAGATGGAGAGAATCTTATTCACTTTTCTTTTTATCAGAGAATATAAAGACTCTACTTTCCCTCTGATTCTGATCCATTGGCTTCTCTTTTGACTTCAAAACTCTCCTCCCAAGATTTCCAGAGAGAATTTTGGGTTTTCTCTTTTAGAGAGAAACTGGGTATTTGTTAATATTTATTGTTATTTGGAGATAATTTGATAGAGAGACAAAGAGAGATGTTGGCAATGGAGAAGGATTTTGATTCCAAGCTAAGGATTCAGAGCAGCAATAATTCTTCTTCTTCTTCTTCCTCTTCCCCTTCTTCTATTTCTTCTAATAATAACAACAATGGGAATGTGCAGAGATCTAAGAGCTTTGCTTTCAGGGCTCCTCAGGAAAATTTTGGTATTCAAGATTTTGAGCTTGGCAAGATCTATGGTGTTGGTTCTTATTCAAAGGTTTAATTTTTTTTTTCCCTTAATTCTTTTTTTTTAGTTTTTCTTTTCCTGGTTGCTTACTTTTGGTTTTCTGTTACGTGGTGTTTGTTATCTTTTTGTTTTTATTTTAGATTGGTGAGTTGGTTTTGTTTGGTGATATTTGTAATTACCTATTGTTTCCTTGATTCATATATCTATTTGTGCAATGTAATCTTCTGAATACCAGCTTATGCATGTAATTCTTTTGGTTATATTATTTAATGGATACTAATGTTTGATGATGATAAACGAGTCTTCTGCAAGAAATTCATTGGTTAGCCGTCAATATAGAATGAAACTTGTATTTTATATGCACAACATATAAATATGATGTCAATTCTTAACAAAATATGTTGGGTCTGGCTTCATTCTTAGGAGTTGATGGTTTGATGAATTCAGCGCAAAATAAGGGTGTGTAGAGATATGGAATTTGATTATTTCTTTTGCTTGCTTTTGAGAATTTTGAGGCAGGATTAGAAATGAAATTATAAATCTTAGTTTTGATGCTGATTCTGCAATTAATAAAATGAAAATAAAATTGTCTTGTACGGATTCTCTTTCAAGCTGATATCTACTATTTATTCATCTGTCTATCTGTCTGTCTGTCAGTCTATCTATCTATCTATCTATCTGTTTTCTCATCTTTTCTTTGCAGCCGATGAAACATTACGGAACTACTGGAGCTTTTAGTTCCGTTTTAAGAAGAGGGAAACTAGGAAAAAGAAAAAGAAAACTGTTATAGGTGTTGAGAACCCCAGATGGAATAAAGAGCTTCTTGTTTTTGGGTTAACTCGTTATTTGAGAATATTAACTGTTCTACTCTTTGTATGTTGGTAGGAGTAGGACCTAATTGGAAAGTCGGTTGGTTTTATCTTATTATGAACAATGACTGATATTATTAGTAGGATTGAGAAGCATCAATCAGGAAATAATTCATCCTTTTACCTTTTCTCTTGATATAAATCCTAAGTTATGATTCTTGTTTTACTAAATTATATACCTTGGCAACTTCTTTTCTATGTTGTGCAATGGTTGTTTGATAATAGTGTTCAGCTCTGATACGCAGATTTAAATTTCTTTAGTTCAGTCCTGATGGGTTGAATGCTCAAAAAATGGAAGAAAATATAATTTTTTTTTTTGCATATTAAAGGAAAATGTTTTCGAGTGTGTGATTTACTTTAGTGGCTTCCTTCTGACTCTTCCTGCATGCAATCTTTCTCTATACTATATTTGAGAAACAAACAGTTCTATAATTTTGTGCAATTTCTTTTCATCCTTCTCTCTGCCATCATCATCATCATCATTATTTTGAACAAGTACAATCTATAGTGAATTTCTTTATTGTTATAAATTGGAATTGGGATACGTTACTATTTTTGTTTCAGTAGAAGTCCTTATTTTTATTGTTTTAAACTGTAACTATTAGCTTGCTCTAGTCTACAGCATTATATGCCTATGATTGTTGTCCTTTGAGCTTCTTCTCAGTGATGACATGCACTGAATATCATATTAATGGATCTATCAGGTAGTAAGGGCAAAGAAGAAGGATACTGGAGTTATATATGCCTTGAAGATCATGGACAAGAAATTCATCACCAAAGAAAATAAAACAGCTTATGTGAAGTTGGAACGCATTGTTCTTGATCAATTGGATCATCCTGGAATCGTGCGGCTATTTTTTACTTTTCAGGATACTTTTTCACTGTGTAGGTATCTTTGATAACGATCTTTCTGAAATGTATGCACTTGATTTAGTTCAGTCCTTTTCTTTAGCACCAACACTGGGTATTATTGGTTTGGTTTATGAAATGAAGGTGGTCTCTTTGATTATATTTTGCAGACATGGCACTTGAATCCTGTGAAGGTGGAGAACTTTTTGACCAAATAACCAGAGTAAGCTACTATAAGATACTCCTTAGCAGCACTGTAATTCGTTGTGGAAAAAAAAAAAAGATTCTAATTTTTCTTGGTAGTTGGATGCAGCCAAAGTGAAAAGGAGCATTATTTACAGAAAGAGAATTGACAAAATAAAATAAAAAGCATTGTGATTAAACTGTCATTCCAAAGTTTAAACTTCCTGAACCAACTATTAGTACAAGTAGTGAAAACTTTTTCCTCTTCCTCAAAGGCCCTCCTTTGTAGGTGCATTCCCTTCAACTAGCTATCAATAATTTTTTCATGAAGCATGCCATCCGAATTTGTACTAAATGTGGTGTATTTTACTACGCATTCTTGACTTATTTGCAAACTTTATATTGTTCTAAATATTTCTAAATATAGCTCAGGCTTTTTGTCTATAAAATGGCTTTTATTCCATCAAAATTAATTTTAAATTTATTCCCTATCTCTAGATGCTCAACATTTGAGAGGTCAGAATGTTTTTCACTTTGAAATAAGTTATTCTTGTATCCAGTATGTGGTGGGTTATGTCACTTTCTTTCTGTAATGTATGTTATCAAATATCTTGATAATTTGCATGTGTTCAGAAAGGCCGTTTATCAGAGGAGGAAGCTCGTTTCTATGCTGCAGAAGTTGTGGATGCTCTTGAATACATACATAGCATGGGATTAATACATCGAGATATCAAGGTAACTTACTATCATGCATGCACTTATTTGGTTGGCTTACAAAAAATGCTAAAGGTTTCTCAAATTGCAGCCAGAGAACTTGCTGCTTACAGGAGATGGACATATTAAAATTGCTGATTTTGGGAGTGTGAAGCCAATGCAGGATAGCCGCATCACTGTCCTTCCCAATGCAGCTTCTGGTAATGCGGGAACTTTATCATCATCCATAAATGATTTTGACTGTGTTTTTTTGTGTTTTAGATCAAATTTGCTTTTGTTGATGCTTGCTCAGATGATAAGGCTTGCACATTTGTGGGCACAGCTGCATATGTCCCTCCAGAAGTTCTCAACTCTTCTCCTGCAACATTTGGGTGAGGCACTTCTTTCCTTAAATGAGCCTGGCATATTAATTAGACAAAAATATGATTATAACTAGAAGCAGTGGACTTTTGGTGTATTTATACTGGGGTCCTTACTATGTGGTGCTTATAGTTAAGCTTCTTAGTTAGCTTTGCTCTTAATCTTGTCTTGCTTATGTAGGATAACCTTTTGCCCTTTTTTTTTTAATCAAATTCAAACAGAAATGATCTCTGGGCACTTGGCTGCACCTTGTACCAGATGCTTTCAGGAACCTCTCCTTTCAAAGATGCAAGTGAATGGCTTATATTTCAAAGAATTATAGCACGTGATATAAGATTTCCTAACTATTTTTCAGAAGAAGCTAGAGACATCATTGATCGGTTATTGGTAAGCTACCAAGTTTTTGCACAATGGACTTTATTTTGAGCCTGAATTTTTTCTACATTATTCTACCCTTGCAATTAATTTTGATTGATCTATTCTATGTCTAAATATAAAATGAATGCGTATATCCTTGTAGTTATATATATATATTTTTGTGATGAAAATGGTGCAGTGTTCTTAAAACCGGATCAGCCCGCCAGTTCAACTGGGAAAACCAAGAACCGGCCAACAGGCTGGACCGGTTCAAGGAGAAAAACCGTCGCTCCTTAAACCCAGCAACCCAGCTGGGTAGCTGGTGAACCGGTTGACTTGGACTGGGTTTTCCAGGCTGACCGGGTCAAGTAATTAATTTTTTTAATTATTTGTCCCTAGTGTTGACCGGGTTAAGTAATTAATTTTTTTATTATTTGCCTCAAGTGCAAAGTTGATTCAATTTACGAGGTATTCTTTTATAGAGCCTTACCATTCCATGCTCATTTCTTCTTTTTGATGTGGGATTTTATTCTTTTAAACTTGCATATTGTCATTTGCTGGATGTGGGATAAACTTGTCACTAGTGTAACGAATGGGCTTGTGGCAATTTGCTGGATGTAGGATTTTTCTCATTTTAATAAATTACAAACTCTTTTTTAAAATATTTTTACTATTATACTTATCATATTATGATTTAAAATATTGTCATAATTTTATTATTTGATTTTATTTATATATGCATTATATTTATTTTGAGCATATAGATAATAAATGTGTAGCCCATGCCGATGAAGATTTACTATTATTATTATTATTAGTTGTATAAATGGAATATATCATAATAATAAGTAATAACACACGTTATTATCTGAAAATTAAATAAAAATAAATTATTATTCATATTATAGTAAGTTAAAATTTAAAACTTATCAAACTAATATTAAATTAAATAAATTAAAATAGTATAAAATTTTTAAAAATACAAGTGATTAAAAATAATGATAAAAAAAATTGAATTGGGCAAAAATATATATATATATATGTATGATTTTATTTTATTTAATTATTTACTTTTTTTGGGTGAAAATTAAATTGAATTTAAAAAAATAAAATGAAAGAGTTAATATTAAATTAATTAATATTAGCCGATTAATTTATGTTTTTTATATTATATAATATTAATTTAATTACTTCCAATTTAATTTCGGTTCGATCCCAATTGAATTTCTCACCCTTTGACCTTTTGCCTTTAACGATTCTTTGATTGAGTCAGATCTGAGAACATTGGCTAAAGGTAAAAAAGATATAGTATAATTTACTCAAAGGACAAGAGAGCACATGTAAACGTGGTTTATGATTGTGATAATAACATGTGATTGTGAACTTTTTTTTTGGTTGTTGCTGTTCATCTTATTGTTTTTAAATTTGTTGAAGCACAGTAGTGGTCTGCAGTCTTGTTTGTACAATTCATGAACACTGCACATGCTATATTCGATAAAGTAAGGAAGTTACAAATGATGAACCTTTTCTTTCTTTTTTTTTCTTACTTTTTGGCTCAGGGATCAATTATAAGTGATTACAGCAGTTCTTTCTGAATTATGAAGTTTATAATTACTGTCAGTTATTTCCATGTAATATTGATGTAGGATATAGATCCTAGCAGAAGGCCAGGTGCTGGACCTGATGGTTATGCTGCACTCAAAATGCATCCCTTTTTCAAGGGAGTTAACTGGAAGAATTTAAGAGAGGAAACTCCTCCAAAACTTGCTTTGGAACAAACGGTATTACTTAAATTGTATTTAACTTATCTTCAGTTTTCCTTTGCATTTTTCCTTCTCCCTTTTATAATGTTGAGATCTCATGATTGCTGGCTTTGTTCTTTTTACAGGCACAGTCTGGTGAGGGTGAGCAGGATCAGGATTCTTCATGGAATCCTACACATATTGGGGATGCTTCAGTTAGACAGAATGATGGAACTGTTGGAACTTCATCATCTGCTGAAGCATCTATAACTAGACTAGCCTCCATTGACTCTTTTGATTCTAAATGGTATCCGTCATTCACTTTTGTTCTATTGTTTTCATTCTCATCTCAACAAGACTTTTTGATAATTTTGCATGCAAAATTTTTCGGCTTTAAACCTTGTGGAGATACATTAGTTTCCAAATTTGTTCTTGTTGCCTATGAAGTTTTAGTAATCAAAACACATGTGAGCTTGGACTTAAATCACCCATCCAGTTAGTTGGAACTAATTTTTAATATAGATTTCCTTGCAATTTATCATATTGTGTGCTTAAAACATTAGAGGAAGATTGTCCCTTGAATTTATTTGGAGCACCTGGCCTTGGCAAACTAGACTAGGGTTAAAGTTCTGTTAACACTCTAAACTTGTAGAATAAATTTTGACTTGAAAATTGGTGTTAATTTTTTTTTTTCCTATATTTCGAGTTAAAGCAAGTTCATCATGTAACTACATTATCTAGCAAGTATGGTTCATTTCTTAGAAGATCATTTGTTTTATAATCTTGGAGTTGAAGGTCTTTCTTGAGCGTTAGAACATGCCACTTTGTTGTTTCAAAGTTTATAAGGCTTCCATTATAAATTATTTAAATTGATGCAAAAAAGTCTTTATTAGAACGTTATTTCCAAGTCTCTCAAAGTGGTTGCATTTGCACTTCTCCTGGCTACATACAGTCTCTAACATATTGATTCTGAATGCTATCAGGCAACAATTTTTGGATCCCGGGGAATCTGTTCTTATGATCTCAATGGTGAAAAAATTACAGAAATTGACAAGCAAGAAAGTGCAGCTTATTCTCACTAACAAGCCAAAATTGATTTATGTGGATCCTTCAAAGTTAGTGGTAAAGGGAAATATAATTTGGTCTGACAATTCTAATGATCTCAATGTCCAAGTTATTAGTCCTTCAAATTTCAAGATCTGTACGGTATGCCTTTTATTTCCTGCTAATCATTTGTCTGCTATTTTCTTCTAATTGTTAATTTATTATAAACCTAGAGATGGCAATTTTTTCCTGACCCTATGGGGAATCTCTATCCCACCCCGCCCGATGGGGAATCCCCACCCTGCTAATCATTTGTCTGCTATTTTCTTCTAATTGTTAATTTATTATTAACCTAGAGATGGCAATTTTTTCCTGACCCTATGGGGAACCTCTATCCCACCCCGCCCGATGGGGAATCCCCACCCTGCTGGCATTGGTCGGGCAGGGATGGGCTTAGGTCTCCCACCCCACCCCGCCTTGCCTCGAATCCCCAACCTGATTATGCGCTGATATTTATTGTGATGTATTGTTATTATATTCTGTGTTATATATATATATATATATATATATATTTGTGAAAATCAATTTATACTATTAATTACATATAAATATTTTTTTATTTAATATTAAGAAATACACTAAAATATCCTGTATATGTACATAGTATTTAATGATAATATATATAATATAATTTTTTAATAGTATAAATGACCAAAAAAAAAAGTGGGAATATTGGTCCCCTCCCCGATATTTGTCCACTGCTGACCTAATGGCTAATGGATGGGATGGTAATTGTGAAATCCATACTGCCCCTCCCCATTGTAACAGATTGTGCTCTGGAAAGATATTTTAAACACTAATATGATAACTAGTACTCTCTCTTTTTTTCCATTATATATAGTTTGGTTGGGCTTGGCGGCATATTAATTGAAAACAACATTATATATTGGTTCCCAGATTATATTCTTCCTTTCACCTACGTTTTGTTTTTTGTTCTTCCCTGCTTTTGCCCTTTCATATTTCTGATTCATAGCTTTTGTACTTGTTCAGCCAAAAAAGGTAATGTCATTTGAGGATGCTAAACAAAGGGCATGGCAGTGGAAAAAGGCAATTGAGACTCTTCAAAACCGGTGAAGATCTATGTGGTTTTAACAAAACATTCTTTAATGTTGCCATAATGTAGAGGAATTTGGGGATTCTTAAAGACAGTTAGACATCCCTGAAGGTTATTTATTTTGTGAAAGAGATTGAAGTTGTGGATTCTGCTTTGATTAGCTTCTTCAAGGTGCAATGCTACTACCTCAAAGCTGTTCTTCCTGTTTTCTTAGAACTGAGTTTGTGAAGGGAGTCTTACTTTCCATTTATGCTTTTGTAAGAAATTGATGTACAATTTATTCTCCTGATTTGCAGGATTTATAGGAGCTAGGGTTCATAACTTGTTTACTGTATTTAATGTGACACGTCATCAATGAAAATTTCTTTCCATGAAAACTTTAGGAAAATAATCACCTCACCTCACCATTTTTTCTTTCCATTTGGATTGAAAGATTTGCATGCAATATCTTGACCTCAAATTTGTAGCAGTTTTCTTTTAACTTTGACAGTTTTAATGCAGGAATATACTGACAAATTTGAGGACAAAAACATTTTCAAAGCTAGATAGTCTGACTAACAAGTGAACTGGTTTGCTTATTGTATTGATCAGTCTAACCTGTTCATATCAGTAAACAACTGGTCCTACCTAAAAAGGAAATTTTGGTGAGTGCTAATGTAAAATTAAAGATACTGAAAATTCAGCTAAACTGTAAGGATATGGTTGCAGTCTGCAACTTGCAGAATGTCCCACTTTTATTATTGACCAGAGATTATTTCACATGCCTTAAATCTAGCCATCACTTGAAATACAGACAAAAAATATTATAAAAATAATATTGGTCTGTGTAACTATAAAATTGCGAATTCTAATTCAAACTTAATTAACAATAAGAAATTGTCATGTCTTGACACCAGCCTGAAAAATCTAATCTAGCCATTATCAAATATATATATGCTCTTTAACTAACCTTGTCCGATAAATTATTAGATATAATAAAAATATATTTTTTCTGTTCGTATAAAAGTGAGCGTGTTTTTACTTTAATCACATTTTATATTAGTAGAGGAAGTATACTCCTATTTTACTTAATAATTTTTAATCTTGTAAATTCTCTTGTGATTATTTTAATAAATATAATTAATATTTTAATCTTGAATCTAGATTCATATGATAAATGTGATTGTTACATGAAATGATAATCAAATAAACTCCAAAAAATAAAAGGCCAAGTCTCTCTCTAACTATGTTTTCTATCAATTTTCTCTCTACGTGAAGCTTTCATCTCTAGGTTTGCTTGAGCTGCCGTTGGTCTTTCCTTGACCAACGGCAGCCCTCCTCCTCTTTCCATTTAATCTAATATTTTTCTCCTTTTAGTTATTTAGATTTCTAGTTTATCTTACTAGTTTGTTTAATTATTATGGTCTCTACCTCATATATTAGTAGTTTTTGCACTTGGATTGAAAGAAAGTTTTAACTTTGGAAGTCTTTTGGCTAGATCTATTAGGGTTTCAAGTTTCTATTCCAACAGTCATTTGTTTAGGTGAGCAGTTAGGCCACCAGTTTCCTGTAGAAATCCAGAATTTTGATTGGCTTGTTCGATCATTCATATCTGGATCTATCCACACTCTTTTAAAGAGTTATTTTGTGGATTCAGTTTTCTACCTCTTTTTATTCCCAATTTTGAGACTATGTAATGGTTGTCTTCTTGTTATTTTATTTCTCTCAAATTTATATTTTCAGGATTGTATTAGGGATCTGGAAATTTTTAGTTTTAGGTTATGGCCTAGAGCTTTGTATTTCCATTCTTGTACTTTCCTGATTATATCTAATATATTTGCTCTTGTCAAAAAAAAAAAAAAAAAAAATGGTAAACACCAAAAAATGCTATGTCAGATAATGTTTTTAATTTATTTTAATCTTACACTACTCTCCAAATTAGTCTCATGTGAGAATTATATACATAAATAATATTCTGCTTTGCTTTTTCATAGATGATGACTACTCATTTTCCCATGTTTACAATGTTCTTATTGTTTTTGCACATAGGAAATTCCTAAAAGAGAGGGGCCAACAGAAAAATTTTCGACTATTGAACTACTAATCTAATGACCATATTATGTTTATTTTGTTTGTATTTTTGAGTTGAGACAAATCTTTATGCTATGCAAATAAGTGATCATTATTAAAAAAAATTAATTTCAATAATGTTTAAAATCTATTTTGTCTATTATAAAAAAAAAAAAAAAAATCTTTTTTGTCTGATCTTATCTCGTAAAGAATTCCTTCATGTGAAACACCTTCAAAGAATCATTATATTCAAAGAAAATAAAAATATAACAATACCATGATAATTAAGCATTATATATAGGATTGTCATTTTAAGCTAAACAATAATGAGACACCAACCATGGCTGCAAGATAGCAAAGGCACACCATGTATTTTGTTGCCACTGCTGGTTTTGATCTTACTGCTGTAGGTTATATCTATGTTTACTATAGCATCGAGTTACTTTGAGAACAATCAAGGATCTTGTTGTAAAAATTCACACGTGTACGATTCGTTCAGAAAATTATAGTGATGAATAAAGTATAATTTCCTGAAAAGATAGTATCAAGTATTAAAATTAATATTTTCTCTATTATTTAAATAAATTAATAATTTGATTTCAAAATTTAATAAAAAATCCTAAAATAAGATTTAAAACTAAAGTTTTGTGGATTAAAAAATTTTCGAGAATATAAAGATTAAAATTAGCCTAAAATTTAGATTTCATCAATTGACTTTCATGATTTTAATAACTCATAATTAATTATTTGTAATTTCTGATTAATGAATTAATTATTCTAAAATACATCTAATTTTCTCTCGAGCAACCACACGAACATTTACATTAATTTCATATATACTCTCGTGATCACTACAATAATGCAAATTCATTAAGAACATTTATAATTTCAGAGTTGATTCTTGTACCAATTAAAGCATACAAGAAAACTCCAATTCACTAAAGTGTAATATAATTTCTTAGTAATACTAACCTTTAATTTATTAATCTAATGAACTAATGATATATTTTATATATCCATCCTTCATACATCATCTTATTTTATTGTTTAATAGTGACCATATCAAACAACTAATATTTTTATATCCATAAATTAACCAGATTAACAAGATATATAATAATCAATCAATTATAATTTAAATCATAGAATAAATTAATTGACTACATCTAAATTCTAGAATCAAAAGTTTAGCCACACATGTTTAAATATAAAATTATAAACTTTATTTAAATACAATAAGAGTTCAACATGTTAAAACTATGAACAAAACTTAGAACAAATAGAGTTAAGAAATGAACTCTTCTCTATTACAAAATTCAATTCTAGTTGTTAGCCTCTCCAATTTGAAGTTCTCTTTAGCTCAATCGATAATCGGTTATTACTTCTATGTCTTTTAAATTTGTTCTTCTGAGAAATAACCAGGTCTTTAGTGCTTGGAAGTATGAAAATCGGGTTTTTGTAACCCAAAAATCGGGTATCGATTTCTAACCATAAAATTTTCTACAAATTTGTTGATTTTTGGATAATAAATTTATGTTATCCTCAATCCTTTTTCAAACTTTAAAACTAACAAATTAAAATCAAATCTAAATAAACTTAACAGAAAATTAAATAAAAATCTTTTAAATCTATTCAAATTAATTTAAAACAAAACTTAAATTTAACACACATTATAACTTAACAGGAAATGGTATTATATTGGTCTTATTACTATGGCTCATCTGAAGAGAATACTTTCTTTGCAACCGGTGCTCTCAAGCGTAATCCCATGTACCCTTTTGTGGATTTATCATGTACGCATACTTATTTTTTGGATTTTTAGTTACTATTAAGTTATATTTGATATTATTTGCAAGTCAAAATAACAATATTGAGGTACAGGAAGGAGATTCCGAGTGGGAACAATCTATGAGAAGAATGTTAGATGTGGGATTGGAATGGTAAATCCTGTTCTTTGCTTTGTTTTTTTTTTCCTTTCTTATTTTTCTTTTGTACTGATAAGACTTAGTAACATTAGATCTTTTGATAACATGTAGCCAATGACAGGGTGGAATGTAGAAACAAATTCATATAATCTTCTCCAACTAGTTTTTGATAGAATATTTACTAATGGTCACTCAACTATAAGTATATTCTATTGTGGTTTTCATATAAGCTGATAATTAAATTTTAATTTTAATTACAATGAGATCTAATTATTCAATTTTTGACATTGGAAAATATTAAAGATTTTTATGGCTTTTTTAATACAATTCAATGTTTTTGATATGGTGTTGGTTCGATCAGGAGAATGATGTTGTTGTGCTGCAACAACGCAACAAATGTTGGATCTATTTGACATAAAGGGAATTGTCCATTTTGGCATTTCTTGAAATGTAAACAATTCTATGTTCATTGAAGATGTTTCCATTAAAAAAAAAAATTCTCATACTGGCTTTGGAAATTGGCTGGTATGTATTTGATTCTTGTTGTTTTCTTGAAATTATTAGAATTGCAGCTTTTATATTTTCAGAATTTCTTGATTTGCAAAACCCAAATGGAACTGTAGACTTCAGTGATGTTGCTCAATTGAAGATTGGAGGCTGCAATGTACCTCAGTGAGATGGCTTGAATCTATTAGGACAAATTGGATACATCAATGAACAATTTTTCCAGTGTTTAGTGAACCTAATGCTGTTGTGCCACTGTTCTGGGCTGAAGTAAGCCAACATTGGCTTCATCTTGCTGGAAGCTTAGAAGTTTGGCTTGGAAATATCTAGCCCCTTAATAGGCATTGATATGTTACTGTTGCTTTGTTGACAGTTAAAAAGGGTGCCCCCTATTGCACAAAACCATGGTTTTAAATACCATCCCTATCTTAATGGTGAAATACTGTGATCGTGACACATTGACACAAATGATTTTTCTGAATAAATTCACGATAGTACTGACCATGACCATTATACTTTTCTGTGACACAGTGACACTCTTACAATATGACTACGATTTAAAAACCTTGCACGAGACTCCCTGATTTGCAAGGGTTAGGAAATGGTCATTTATCATTACAAACAACGTTAGCCTAGCTAGTTATTGTTCTTAATTTCTTATAGGATGAGGCTATTTCCAAGGAATAAAAAAAAGCCTTCCAAAATATGGAAATAGTTAGTCTTACACTTGCTCGAAACTTGTTTTTTAATTATATAATAATGGTTATGATATGTTTCAATTTTCAATAATCTCGTCCAGGGATGGAACTGGAGAAATGTGTTAATTCAAGCTTGTAAGCTAGTTGTTGGGCTTTAGAGGATCAATAACCAATAATTTTTAGACAATGGCACCTTACAGGGATTTTCTTTTCCAAACTTTTGAGGTTTCAACTATAGATATGGAGAATTTTTTGTAGTAATGGCAAGTTCCCTTAACATTCAATTAAATTTAATAGTAAAAATAGCTCATGTGTGTATCAAGTTACTCTTAGTATTTTATGGCTTCCTTGTGATCGTCATTTGAGGAATGTCAGATTTAGCTGGAAAACAATAAGTAGAGAGTCAATTCATATATTTTGTTCTCTTGCAACTCTCAATGCTACCAAAGTTGTTCTGAAATTTATTAGAAAGCTTCAAGGAAATGTTTCTCATTAGGAGATAACTTTAACTTTTTATTGACATAGACTATGAACAAATTTGTTTGTGATAATTCTCTCTAGACCTGTAACTTTTATGTGGTTGTTTAAAAAGGGTGTTTTAGTTATTAGGCTAGGAGTATAGTAGTTAAGTGCACGCTTTATAATGTATGTTAAAATTAAAGTTCTCACATTAGCTTAATATGATATTTGAGTCCCAATGTCCATAAGTTTTTGGATTGGATTTAAGAGTTTTCATTTGTTATATATCAAAATTTTCTATACCCTTGTATTTGGTTAGGTTTGTAGCTAGGGGTTAGTAGAGCCTCATAGTATTTAATACGTATCTTAATAATTCTATAGTTTAATAAAGAAATCTTTATTTTTAAAAAATGACATGTTGCCCCCAAGTGCTTAGCTTAGGTAGTAAGAAGCTTAAGCTCTTTGGGGGAGGTCTCAAGTTCAAGTCCTTCTCCTCTTATTTAGGTGTGCGACTCACTAAAAAATAGAGTGGTGTCTCATAAAAAAATTCTCCATTCCCTCTAATACTAACTAGTAATGTTATCTATAACAAAAGGAAATGACATGTCAATGCACACGATTTTCTGCTTTATGTGTGTCACATTCCAAAACCACCGATGCGATGGTCCTAGGGCAATGGTAGGCATAAGGTCACCATAACCGATAGAATACAACATAACCTAGATCTCATATACACCATATCCAAACATACCTATATATATATATATATATA
>CANXYC010670333.1:0-17297 GCA_948193065.1 Aleurites moluccanus | reverse complement strand
TTTAATTATGTTTGGTTGATGTTTTGTGTGTTTGAATTTATTAATATTTTCTAAATAATTTTTTTTTTATATTTTTAGCTATTATTTATGAATTTTATAAATATAAATAAATTTAGTAATACAAAATTTAAGCGGGGAATGGGGATCCCCACGGGGATGGAGATGGGGACTAAATTATCCCCGTATGTGAAATGGGGACGGGGATGGGGATTCCCCGCCCCGCCCCATTGCCATCCCTATATTCAATTCAAATCCTTCAAATTCATAATTATTCTATGCATATAACTCAAAAAAATTAATTTAAAACTAAGATATGAAATTTACCTCAATTAAAAAGATGAGATTCTAATGGATCTATATTGATGATACCTCCTTTTTCTCTAGCTTTTAGAACTCTTAATAACCTCTAAATACTTGCTTTAACATGAAAATAGACCTTAAATTTATGGGGATGGAGATTTGAGTTTGGGAAGGAATGATTTTTAGTGGAAAGAAAAAGAAAGAAGAGAAGAAAATAAAAATGAAGGAATGGAGTTTTATGGATTCAGCCAAACTAGAGGCAAATGAAGAAAATTTTAAGAAATTTCTAGTCTCCAATTCCATAGAAAAATCTTTGAGATATGAGTCCCACCATGAGTCCACCAATTATGTGAATTTTACATTTTTCCCTTGCCATTTATAATTTTTCCATTCCTTCATTTACAACTTCACTTCCCTACTCTCTTTCCATTTTAAAAGTTTAATTAGGGTTTCTTTGGTATTTTTGCTAGTTTTTTTTTTTTGTAAGTTATTTAAGATGCTAATTTAGGATTTTGAAGGTTTATTTGGAAGCAAGTTACTTTTAGAATTAAATAAAAATCAATATCCTATAAGTATCGTGTATGAAATTCCCTATATGTAAAAATGAAGACTCCTAGGGTGTTACACTCTAATGTCAATTGTTCACCAACGTGAATACTGCTGTTTTTAAGGAAGCCAAGAGCTTTTTCTCTTTCTATTAGAATTCGCGTTATCGAATCTTTTGATAGATATAAATTAGATATCTGATTACCTCTCACTCCTTAGAGAATTTCCTTTTCCTTTTTGAACTCTAAACTAACCATATCAATAATATCTCTATATTATATTTAATTAATTAATTAATTATCATTTATAATTAATTAATTACTAATGGATCCAGATCCATACACCCGTCATGGGCGTACTCGAACCTGACCCATTAATTTCAAAATCTCCCACTCATATATGACGAGACACATCCCATCTATGACAAGCCTTATAAACATTTCACACTAGACAAATAGACCGTGTGACAATCATATTACGAGAGCTCTTTGCTATACACTTGTTAAGGATATATAACATCTAGATAAGAATGTTTTAAATAGATAAATTATGCACCGCCCTAGATTGCTTATCTCATTTATGTGTTCTTTTTTAATCCCATAATAAAACTGTATTCACAATTATATTTACTCATAAACATAATTGGTATACCTGTGAACATAAAAATTGAAAGTGACCACTAAGTAATATTCCTTTCGGCTTAGTTCCCTCAATCATAATCCAGCTCGCTTTTTCAAAAATATTTCATTAGATCGAATCACTCACGATCTTTTGGTAACATCCTAAGATAGCCAATACTAAATTATATTTAAAGAACTAGCCAAAAGTTATAAGGGTTGTAAAATTAATAACCATAATTCTTAAGGGACTCACATTTCCAAAAGTTGAGATCATTCATCTCTCTTTGGTCAAATAATTAACACATGTGTATGATATATATGTCATAGTATTTTCTCCTTTCACATGGAGCACATATCCCTGAAAAACACACTTTTTGATTTTAGAAATACTATGTAGATGATGTTTTAGATACACTTAATGTCTAACTTGAGTTCACTCTTCTACTCAGTTAACTTCATAACTCGCATTTAGTGACTCAGACAGATAAAGATATAATTATACATAATTTTGCTACTTTAATATCATCATAATGATATGAAAATCTCATTACTAAAAATTAGACGGTTATCTTATTTTAAGCACGAGCTCTTTCTATTATCATCTTAAAAACAATCTCATCTTTATTCATCACATAAATAAAAGTGATTACCTATATGAGAAGGTTAATCTTTTTTTTGTCCGACATACTTTCACAATTTAAATAATAGTAAATGTACCAAAACATTCACACTCATATCAGCACAAAAACAATCATCATGTCTTTAATATTAATGAAAATAACAAAATGAACATTTTTGACAAAAAAAAATATTGTAAATACATCTATATCTACATAATCTTTAAGATTTTGTATGTCTAATGAATACATCTCTAGGAATAGGTTTGGTCAAAGGCTTCGTAACCATTTCATACATAGATATGTATTCCATGTTTCACTTTTTTATATGTAACTTTATCTCTCACAAAATTATATTTTATGTCTATATGTTTAGTCTTGCAATGAAATTTTGGGTTTTTGGAGTAAGCTATAGCTGCTTAACTGTCACAGTTTATTAAAACTGATTCACTATCAATGCCTACACCCAAATGTTTAAAAAATCTATTCAACCAGATTGCTTTTTGTACTGTAGCTAAAAATGCAACAAATTCAGCTTCCATTGTAGATAATGCTATACATAATTGTTTATTGCTACTTCATGATACAACACCATTGTTAAACAAGAAAACAAATCCAAAAGTGGATTTTCTCTCATCCACATCTTTAGCCCAATCAACATCTGTATAGCCCTTCAATTTCAGGTTTCCACCATGATAACACAATAAATAATTTGTAGTGCCTTTCATATCCCTCAATATCCTTTTAACTGCTCTCCAATGCACTAGACCTGGTTTGGATGGATATATGCTTACCATCCCTATAGCAAAGCAAATATATGGTCTTATACATATTATTGCATATATTAGACCTCTAACCACGCTTGTATGAGGGACATTTTTCATACAATTTTGTTCTTCTGGAGTTTCAGGACATAATCTTCTACTTAAGGCCTCACCTTTGGCTATAGGAGTATCTATGGGCTTGCATTATGCATATTTAATCGTTTAAGAACTTTCATTATTTATGTCTCTTGAGAAAGAGATAACAACTTTATTTTACGATATATTAAAATCTTAACTTCAAGAATATATATTGTTTCACCCATATCCATCATTTCAAAGTTGGACGATAACCATTCTTTGATATAATGCATATACCCTTTGTTATTTTCAACTATTAGTATGTCATCAATGTATAATGATATAATGACAAACTTATCTTTTGACCTTTTAGTGTAAACATAACAATCTTCATCTATCATTTTGAAATCATTCGACATAATTATATTATGAAAATGAATATAACATTGTCTTGAAGACCGCTTAAGACCGTAGATTGACCTCATCAACCTTCAAACCTTATATTTTTGGCCTTCTTTTATGAAACATATAGGTTGATGCGATTAGATTTCTTTATCCAATTCTCCATTGAAAAATGCAGTCTTTACATCCATTTGATATAATTCAAGGTCAAGATTTGCTACAATCGCTAAAATTAATCTAATAGTGAAAAAATGCACAACGGGAGAAAATATTTCTTCTTAGTCAATTATCTCTTCATAGTCAATTCCTTCCTGTTGTGTATACCCCTTTATAATGAGACAAGTTTATATTTCTTGATGCTACTATCATCTTTACTCTTAATTTTGAGAATCCACTTATTTCCAATAGGTTTACGTCCTTCGGGGAGATCTAGCAAATTCCAATCTTGGTTTGATATCATATACTTCATTTCCTCTTCCATTGCTTTCATCCATTTATCCTTAGCAGTATATGAGAGAGCCTCTTTTACATTATTTGGCTCTTCATTGTCTTGTGATGCAACCATAAAAATCTCATATGTGTCTTCGATCGCAAATCGATGATAGGGAATGGTTCCACGGTTGCTACGTCTCAACTCAAAATCTTGAATAACATTTTCATTAAGTTCCATTGGACTATCATTTACACCAGAATCCATCAAGCTCCCACTAGAACTAGGATTTTTGCTACCACTAGGAACATGATCACTTTCATTCGGACCAGTTGGTGGAATTGAGCCATGCCATCCACCAAATTCCTCCCACTCGGATGAAGGGATCCATATGAATGTTGATCTAAGGTCTTAAATAATGATAACTCATGGCTTAAATCACCTTGCTTAGGAAAATTGGTCTTTAAGAACATCACATCTCGTGATTCAATGTAACACCTCAGTTAAGGCTTAGAACTAGAACTCTAAAGGGTAAACCTAGAGGGTTCTTTCTTTTTTAAATGATATGTATTAATGCATGTTTATGATTAAATTGAATGTATATGCATGTTTTAGGAAGTAATATATGCATAAAAGTGGTTTAAAGGCTGTTAGGAAGAAATCGGAAAAAAAAATTGAGTTTTTGGTGAACTATGGGTAAAATGGTCATTTCACACCCCCTTCGAGTTTTATGGAAATTAACATGATATTTGAAGGTAGAAAAGAATATTAGGACATGAAAATGATGATATTTTATTTATTTGAAGTTTTGTTGGAGAATTAAACCCGGTAGAAAATAATTCCTGGCAAGCTGCTTGATTTAGGAGCTTCATTTGAACTAAGGACAATTTGGACTTTTCCTTTGAGATATGGACTTATATGGTGTATGCAAGCTTATGGTATCATTTTAGGCTTGTCTAAATCTAACCATTGGATGAAATGATGAAGAAATGGATGGTTGGATTGCTAGGTTTCACCATTTATATCATAAGCCTAATGTATAGGATTATGCCTTTGATATTTAAAGTAGATTTTTCCCACCTCTTCATCATTCTTCATTATCTTCATCAAAATCACCAACCATTTTTCTCTTTCTTCCTCCACTTAGTTTCAGCCACTATCCACCACCACCAAATCTTATAGTTTTCTTCCATTTTTTGATAGAAACTAGTTAATTCCATCCTTGTAAACTCAAATATAATCTTAGATTCTAAGGAAATACAAGAAAAAGCTAAGAATCAAAGCTTTGAAGTTTTGGAAGAACTTTTGGTAAGTGACCGGTTTTGTGATTCTTTTGATTCAAATTTGATTATAAGGTGTTCTTTGATGTTTATAAGTGTTCAAAACATATTTTGGATGGAAAAAATTCAAAAAGTTGGAATGAAACCCTAATAGGAAGAACTTTGAATCAAAGTGTTGTTTTGATTGATGTTTTTGTTCAAATGATGTTTATTTGATGTATTTAGCGTGAATTGATGGTTAAATGATGGAAACAAATCCATCTAAAAGGAAAACAAGAATGGCCAAAATGATGATGATGAACAATGGTGTTTGATTTTGATATTTAATAGGTTTAAAAGGATTGAATGATATGTATTTGATGTGTTTAACATGAATTGATGGTTAATTGATAGAAAGAAATTGATTTGGAATGATTTTTGGTTTGGACGAAACATTGAGGTGGTTTGAAAGTGATTTGTGCTTTGATGTTTGATAGGTTTAAATGGTTAAATGTTATGATTTGGTGTATATATATGTTGTCTGATTGATTGTTGTTGAAAAATGGATGAATGGTATGATTTTCACTTAGGTGGAATCATATGGACATTGTTACTTTAAGGTATTAGGCTAACGCAATTGAAGAAGTAAGGTTTGAATATAGTTTAATGGCATGAATAATAGAAATGTATAAGTTCAAATGTGGAAAGGTAGAATGATATAAGTACTTGGAAAGCATACTTGAAATTTGATGTATGTTTAATAGGAAATATTGAACTAAGTGTTTGGAAGTTCTTAACTTAGAATTTTAATGATGAATATATGTAATGTGAATGAAATATGATGATAGATTTGCAATTGATGCATAAAGGAATGGAAAGTGTCAAAAGTATGAAATAGGGCCTTTGGTGTATAATATGTGTTTATGCATGCTGTTATGCTTTGACATGATATGATATGTGTTTTGATATGAATAGTAATGAGTATAGGTCTTACCGGAGTGATTTGATTATTTTAGGGGAAAATGCCCAAGTAAGGGCCGTTGACGGCGAGTCTCGGGCCAACTAGGCCTGTTAGGATAATTTTGAAAGTTTTTGCTAGAGGTGAGTCCATATATATGATTCATGAATTTTTCATTCATAAGTCATGAATTTATGCAAATGAAATGATATCCTTAATTGAAAACCATTAATGATCCATTTTTTAGCAGTTTTGCTAAAATGACCTAAAACAGTGCTGCCGAAATGCCTAAAACTGGCCTAAACTTTGATTCTCTATAAAATTCATTCTGAAAGGCTTTTTGATGTCAAATCAAACCCAATTGCCTATTATATATATATATGTATTTAACATTTGTATAAAGAAAATGCCATGGAAATATTGATTTCAAGGAAAACCAGAAAGTGCCTGAAAATGAGAAACGGACTCATAATTTAGGGGTGTCAGTTGCGCTGGCGCAACTGGGCCCCGACAGCCAAAATTTTTTACATTAAGCCAAATTCCTCCTTTGGACTTTATAATGTTATACAACATCATTTAAGTCATATTTGAGACTTAATATTGATATGTTCATGCTATATGAGACATTTGCATATAATATGTTATAACAGGACTACTTCGATGGTGTAGTTAATAATGCATTGGCTGTGTACACAGATATATGTTTATATGCTCTGACCTCTGCTAGGGAGGGTGAAATTCCTTATGCCATGGTGTGATTGGTTGGAAATGGTGTGATTGGGTGGAAATGTGAAGAAAGAGAAGTGAAGTAACAGTTTATTATATGATATGACATGTTACAGATTCTTGTTATATTATATGAATTATAGTTCATGATATGTATTTCATCATTCCATCACTAGTATTCATATTTACAGATCATTAATGGATAGATGTGACTTTTCATGAATAATATTGCATACTCATATATATTGATTGACTGAGTATAATCTTATACTCACCCCTCAGTTGTTATATGTTTTCAGGACCTCGATGAGGCAGTCATCCATTGGCTACATTACCATTAGCCTTGGATCACAGATGTATGTATTGAGGTTACTCCTATGTATATAAGTTCCTTGGTATATAATGTATTTAGGGCTTGGATTGGCTAAGAGTATAATGTTAAATATGGTCAGAATGTTAACCAAGTATGATATGAAAATGTTAATGATGTATATATAGGATATGGGATATGAATGTAAATTATGAAGTGCTTATTGAGTTGTGATTGATCAATGGAGGATAAAAGGGGATGTATGTTTAATTGGAAGTGTAATCTTTATTTCTTACGGATTGCTTAAGTGAGAGTTATAAAGGAAACTCTGTCAGTTTTTCTGTAAGAGTCTTATGATGTTTTAGAAAAAAATTTATCACCTAAAATGTATATCATGTTAAGCAATGATTGTTAATGACATTATTAGTGTGTAAAAGTTAAGCTTAAGTAAAAGCATGGGTTCTTCGAGGTACTGGTCGCCTTGGCATTACCGTACCCTAGGACCGTCATGGTCTAAAATTGGTCCGTGACAGATTTGGTATCAAAGCTAAAGGTTTAGTAATCTTGTGATGTTATATGTCAGTAATAGAGTATATACCAAGGAACATAGGAGTTTGTGTATCATCTAAGTTAGATGTTATCCTCATTGTTTGAAATGTTATGAATTTGTAGTATGAATATTCCTTTATGTTATATGAATTGTTATTCATTTAAATATATGTAGATATGTCGAGAAGTGTGAATAGGGGTGATATACCTGATATGGAGGGTTAACCTAGGGCAGATAGTGGAGAGCCTGAGGTTGGCACTGATACTTCTATACAGGCAAAGAGGATTAGTCCTGATCCACCTAGATCAAAGTAACGTACAAAGAGGAGTAGTATTGGTGAGACTACATTGAGACAGGAAATGTTAAGGATGAATCAGGAAATGATGCAAATGTTACAGGCACACATAATAGCACAGGCAGCTGCAGTACCACAACCACCTCCACCACCTGTTCAGCCTGTTGTACAGCGATCACTAGAGAGACTGCTAGTTGAACAAAGAAGGGTAAAAAACCATAGAATTATACCAGAAGGTGGTTTTAGTATTTCAGAATTCCTAAAGTTACAGCTACCTACCTATTCTGAGGAGTATGGTATAGACCCCAGTGATTTCATTGAGAGGGTAGATAGGATTGTTAGGAAGCTACCATGTTCAGATGCTAGGACTATTGAACTGGTAGGTTTGTTATTTGTGGGGGATGCTTCTGTATGGTTTGATGAGCATATTGATGCCAATATCCATAGTAATGACCCGATCGCCTGGGAATAGTTCAAACAGAAGCTGATGGATGAATTTCTACCAGCAGGAATCAGGGACAGAAACATTATGAGATTTGAACAGCTAAAACAGGGGAATCTTAGTGTCATTGATTATGCTAAGGAGTTCAGGAGACTGAGCAAGTATGCTAGATAGATAGCACCCACAGAGTCAGACTTGATTGGTCATTTCAGGAGAGGTTTGCATGCTTCACTGCATAATATACTGTTAGCTGGACAATATACGTCTCTGGGACAAATTATTGATGCAGCTGCACAGATGGACATTAACTATAAAGAGGAAAGGACAAAGAAAGATTCAAGAAAGAGGAGCAGAGGGGGAGAGTTCCCTAGATATGGAGAGGGATCATCCCAGACTGGTATGGTTAGGCCTACTCAGAAGCAGTTTTAGACACCCTCAGTACAGAGTCAGAGGAGGGATGTTTCTAAAGGAGGCAGGATGAGACCACCTCCCCCAGCATATTCTAGAGTATCCAACAGACCATTGCAACAGATTCCAGAGATACCTCCATGTGAGCACTATGGAAAGAGACATGCTGGAGAATGTAGGGCCAGAGAAAGAACATATTTTAAATATGGACAGTTTGGCCATTATTTGAGGGAGTGTCCTATGAGAGCTCCACAGCAGACTGGTTTAGTAGTATCTCATCCTACTGTATAGATGGGTAGAGGAGGAGCTGGTAGAGGTAGACCAGCAGGACAGGGTTAGCCAGTAGCACAGCCACCAACAGGGCGAGGTCAAGGGAGAGTATTTGCCATGACCCCATAGCAGGTCCAGGGATTACATAACACTGTAGTAGGTATGGTTTCTATCCATGATATTGAGGTATACACATTATTTGATTCTGGTGCCACATACTCTTTTGTGTCTTCTGTGTTTGCTAGAAAAATGGTGTTAGTTAAAGAACCTTTATTGATGCCCTTAGAGGTAGCTACTCCATTGGGAGAAAATGTAATTGTAAGTTATAGATATAGAAATTGCCCTGTGAGGATAGCTAATAGGGTATTTCTTGCAGACTTGATTGAGTTACCAGTACTGGAATTTGATGTGATTTTGGGTATAGATTGGTTAATTTTATACAGAGCTATTATTGACTGTTCTCTGAAACAAGTAGAGTTTTGATTGGATGGGCAGGAAAAGTTTACTTTTCAGGGAGAGAAAAATAGGAAAATGACAGGGCTTATCTCAGCTATTCAGGCACAGAGATTGTTAATGAAAGGGTGTATTGCTTACTTGGCATCAGTGGTGGATACTATAAAGGTACCTAAGGAGTTAGAGCATATTCCAGTGGTACAGGAATTTTCATATGTTTTTCCTGTAGATCTTCCTGGATTGCCACCAGAAAGGGAGATAGAATTTGAAATTGAAGTGTATCCTAGTATAGACCCGATACCCATAGCTCCATACAGAATGACACCACCAAAATTAAAGGAATTGAAAGTACAGTTATAAGAACTGCTTGACAAGGGGTTTATCAGACCTAGTAGTTCACCTTGGGGAGCTCCAGTGTTGTTTGTTAAGAAGAAAGATGGGACACTGAGAATGTGCATCGACTATAGACAACTGAATAAGGTGACAGTGAAGAACAGGTATCCATTACCCAGGATAGATGATTTATTTGATCAGTTACAGGGAGCCTGTTACTTCTCCAAGATTGATTTGAGGTCAGGGTACCATCAATTGAAGATTAAGAAGGAGCATGTTTCAAAGACTGCTTTCAGAATCATATATGGACAATATGAATTTCTAGTGTTACCATTTGGGCTAACTAATGCACCTGCAACTTTTATGGATCTGATGAATAGGGTGTTTAAGACCTATTTGGATAAGTTTATCATTGTCTTCATTGATGATATTCTTATCTATTCAAGGAGTAAAGAGGAACATGAAGAGCATCTTAGGATCACATTGCAGATTTTGAAAGTGCATCAGTTATATGCCAAATTTTCTAAATGTGATTTCTGGTTGACTGAGGTAGCATTTCTGGGACATGTTATTAGAAAAGATGGCATCAAAGTTGATCCTCAGAAGGTGGAAGCAGTAGCTAATTGGCCACGACCCACTCAGTGACTGAGGTGACGAGTTTTGTGGGATTAGTTGGATATTATCAGAGATTTGTTAAAGACTTTTCAAAGATAGTTGCTCCTTTAACTAGGTTGACTCGAAAACATGAAAATTTTCATTGGAGTGAAAAATGTGAGAAGAGTTTTTAGACTCTTAAGACTTGTTTGACTACTGCTCCAGTGTTAACACTACCTACAGAGACTGATACATTTTCCATATACTCTGATGCATCTAGAATTGGCCTAAGATGTGTGCTGATGCAGGATAGGAAAGTAATTGCTTATGCTTCACGACAGTTGAAAAAGCATGAGGCGAATTATCCTACCCATGACTTGGAAATGGCTGCAGTGATTTTTGCTTTGAAGATTTGGAGACATTACCTTTATGGGGCAAAATGTGAAATATATACAGATCATAAGAGTCTTCAGTATCTACTACAGCAAAAAGAACTAAATTTGAGACAGAGACGATGGGTTGAATTGTTAAAAGATTATGATTGCCAGATTTTGTATCACCCAGGGAAGGCTAATGTGGTAGCAGATGCACTTAGCAGGAAATCTAGGGGTAGTTTAGCACATGTGACTGTTATAGAAAAGCCTTTGGTGCAGGAGTTTAGGGAATTGGTAGCAATGGGATTAACTCTAGATTTTGAATTACAAGGGCAGGAACAGGTGTTGATAGCACAATTTCAGGTTTTGCTGTTGGATGAGATAAAGAACTCCCAGAGTAAAGATACACAGCTAATGAAGATTATGGAGTTAGTTAGTGAAGGTAATGCTCCTTCATTTACAGTTAGGGAGAATATATTGAAATACAATGACAGATTATGTGTACCTGATTGTGATAGGTTAAGAAGACAGATTATGGAGGAGATCCATTATGCTCCATACACCATTCATCCTGGAGTGACAAAGATGTATCATGATCTGAAGAAGCACTATTGGTGGCCTAATATGAAAGGGATCATAGCTAAGTTTGTGTCAACTTGTTTAGCCTGTCAGCAGGCTAAGGTGGAACATCAGAAGCCATCTGGTTTACTATAGGAGATTCAACTGCCAAAATAGAAATGCGAACAGGTAACCATGGATTTTGTGGTTGGATTGCCAAAGACACATATAGGCTATGATTCTATTTGGGTGATAGTGGATCGGTTAACTAAATCAGCTTATTGCATGGTGTGCCCAGCCATATGTTGATAAGATTGTCAGACTACATGGTGTGCCATTGGTGATCATTTCTAATACAGGTACTCAGTTTACTTCTAGATTTTGGCATAAATTTCAAGAGGCATTGGGTACTAAGCTACATTTTAGTACTGCATTTCATCCACAGACAGATGGTCAGACATAGAGGACTATTCAGACTTTAGAAGATATGTTGAGACTCTATGTGATGGATTATAAGGGTAGTTGGGATCATTATCTGCCATTGATAGAGTTTATATATAACAACAGTTAACACTCTGCTATTGATATGGCACCATATGAAGCACTGTATGGAAGAAAGTGCAGATCTCCTATCTGTTGGGTAGAACCTGGAGAAAGACAATTAGAGGGCCCTAATTTGGTTAGAGAAACAATAGAAAAAGTGCCCATGATTAAGGAGAGAATTAAGACTGCCTTTAGTAAACAGAAGAGCTATGCTGGTCCTAAGAGAAAGAATGTACAGTTTAGTGTAGGTGATCATGTGTTCCTTAAAATATCACCAATGAAGGGAATTATGAGATTTGGAAAGAAAGGAAAGTTGTCACCTAGATATATGGGTCCTTTTGAGATTCTAGACAGGGTAAGAAATGTGTCCTACAGATTGGCACCACCTCCAAATATGGGACATGTACATCCAGTTTTTCATATTTCTATGTTGAGGAAATATGTATTAGATCCATCCTATATTCTTCAGCTATAGGATGTAGAGATAAATGAAGATTTGGCTTATGAGGAGGTACCAGTTGAAATAGTTGATCAACAGATTAGATAGCTTCGCAACAAGAGCATTCCTATGGTTAAAGTCTTATAGAGAAATAGGAAAATAGAGGAATGTAATTGGGAGAGTGAAGCTGAGATGAGGCGCAGATACCCCTCCTTATTTCATGAGTCAGGTTTCTATTCTACTTTATTGCATTAAGTAAATTCGAGGACGAATTTAATTGTAGGGGGTAGAATGTAACACTTCAGATAAGGCTTAGAACTTGAGCTCTAAAGGGCAAACCTAGGAAAATGTTTGTTTTGATTGAAAGTTATATTTTAATGCATGTTCATGCTTGAATTGAATGTATATGCATGTTTTAGGAAGTTTCATAAGTACAAAAGTGGTTTAAAGGTTGTTAGGAAGAAATCGGGAAAAATTGAGTTTTTGGTGAACTGGGGGCAAAATGGTCATTTCACACCCCTTCGAGTTTTATGGAAATTAACATGATATTTGATGGTAGAAAAGAATATTAGGACATGAAAATGATGATATTTTATTTATTTGAAGTTTTGTTGGAGAATTAAACCCGGTAGAAAATAATTCCCAGCAAGCTGCTCGATTTAGGAGCTTCATTTGAACTAAGGACAATTTGGACTTTTCCTTTGAGATATGGACTTATATGGTGTATGAAAGCTTATGGTATCATTTTAGGCTTGTCTAAATCTAACCATTGGATGAAATGATGAAGAAATGGATGGTTGGATTGCTAGGTTTCACCATTTCTATCATAAGCCTAATGTATAGGATTATGCCTTTGATATTTAAAGTAGATTTTTCCCACCTCTTCATCATTCTTCATTATCTTCATCAAAATCACCAACCATTTTTCTATTTCTTCCTCCACCTAGTTTCGGCCACTATCCACCACCACCAAATCTTATAGTTTTCTTCCATTTTTTGATAGAAACTAGTTAATTCCATCCTTGTAAACTCAAATATAATCTTAGATTCTAAGGAAAAACAAGAAAAAGCTAAGAGTCAAAGCTTTGAAGTTTTTGAAGAACTTTTGGTAAGTGATTGGTTTTGTGATTCTTTTGATTCAAATATGATTATAAAGTGTTCTTTGATGTTTATTAGTATTCAAAACATATTTTGGATGGAAGAAATTCAAAAAGTTGGAATAAAATCCTAATAGGAAGAACTTTGAATCAAAGTGTTGTTTTAATTGATGTTTTTGTTCAAATGATGTTTATTTGATGTATTTAGCATGAATTAATGGTTAAATGATGGAAACAAATCCATTTGAAAGGAAAACAAGAATGGCCGAAATGATGATGATGAACAATGGTGTTTGATTTTGATGTTTAATAGGTTTAAAAGGCTTGAATGATATGTATTTGATGTGTTTAACATGAATTAATGGTTAATTGATGGAAAGAAATTGATTTGGAATGATTTTTGGTTTGGCCGAAACATTGAGGTGCTTGGAAAGTGATTTGTGCTGTGATGTTTGATAGGTTTAAATGGTTAAATATTATGCATTTGGTGTATATATATGTTGTATGATTGATTGGTGTTGAAAAATGGATGAATTGTATGATTTTCACTTAGGTGGAATCATATGGACTTTGTTACTTTAAGGTGTTAGGGTAATGCAATTGAAGAAGTAAGGTTTGAATATAGTATAATGGCATGTATAATAGAAATGTATAAGTTCCAATATGGAAAGGTTGAATGATATAAGTACTTGGAAAGCATACTTAAAATTTGATGTATGTTTAATAGGAAATATTCAACTAACTGTTTGGAAGTTCTTAACTTAGCATTTGAATGATGAATATATGTAATGTGAATGAAATATGATGATAGATTTGCAATTGATGCATAAAGGAATGGAAAGTGTCAAAAGTATGAAATAGGGCTTTTGGTGTATAATATGTGTTTATGCATGCTATTATGCTTTGACATGATATGATATGTGTTTTGATATGAATAGTAATGAGTATAAGTCTTACCGGAGTGATTTGATTGTTATAGGGGAAAGTTCCCAAGTAAGGGTCGTTGACAGCGAGTCTTGGGCAAACTAGGCCTGCTGGGATAATTTTGGAAGTTTTTGCTAGAGGTGAGTCCATATATATGATTCATGCATTATTCATTCATAAGTCATGCATTTATACAAATGAAATGATATCCTTGATTGAAAACCATTAATGATCCATTTTTGAGCAGTTTTGCTAAAATGAACTAAAACAGTGCTGCCGAAATGCCTAAAACTGGCCTAAACTTTAATTCTCTATAAAATTCATTCTGAAAGGCTTTTTGATGTCAAATCAAGCCCAATTGCCTATTATTTATATATGTATTTATCATTTATATAAAGAAAATGCCATGGAAATATTGATTTCAAGGCAAACCATAAAGTGCCTGAAAATGAGAAACGGACTCATAATTTAGGGGTGTCAGTTGCGCTGGCGCAACTGGGCCCCGACAACCAAAATTTTTACATTGAGCCAAATTCCTCCTTTGGACTTTATAATGTTATACAACATCATTTAAGTCATATTTGAGACTTAATATTGATATGTTCATGCTATATGAGACATTTGCATATAATATGTTATAACATGACTACTTCAATGGTGTAGTTAATGATCCATCGACTGTGTACACAAATATATGTTTATATGCTCTGGCCTATGCTAGGGAGGGTGAATTTCCCTATGCCATTGTGTGATTGGTTGGAAATGGTGTGATTGGGTGGAAATATGAAGGAAGTGAAGTGAAGTAACAGTTTATTATATGATATGACATGTTATTGATTCCTGTTATATTATATGCATTATGGTTCATGATATGTATTTCATCATTCCATCACTAGTATTCATATTTACAGATCATTAATGGATAAATGTGACTTTTCATGAATAATATTGCATATTAATATATATTGATTCACTGAGTATAATCTTATACTCACCCCTCAATGGTTATATGTTTTCAGGACCTCGGTGAGGCAGTGATCCATTGGCTACACTACCATCAGCCTTGGATCACAGATGTAGGTATTGAGGTTACTCCTATGTATAGAAGTTCCTTGGTATATAATGTATATAAGGCTTGGATTGGCTAAGAGTATAATGTTAAATGTGGTCAGAATGTTAACTATGTATGATATGAAAAATGTTAATGATGTATAGATATGATATGGGATATAAATGTAAATTATGAAGTGCTTATTGAGTTGTGATTGATCAATGGAAGATAAAAGGGGATGTATGTTTAATTGGAAGTGTAATCTTTATTTCTTACGGATAGCTTAAGTCAGAGTTATAAAGGAAACTCTGTCAGTTTTTCTGTAAGAATCTTATGATGTTTTAGAAAAAACATTATCACCTAAAATGTATATCATGTTAAGCAATGATTGTTAATGACATTATTAGTTTGTAAAAGTTAAGCTTAAGTAAAAGCATGGGTTCTTCGAGGTACTGGTCACCTTGGCATTACCCGTACCTTAGGACCGTCATTGTCTAAAATTGGGTCGTGACATTAAATATCTACGAGTGTGTCAAACTATACTCAATGCCCACCCTTTACGCAGACCCATTGGGAGAGCTAGGCATGGAATTAAAGTGTAGCATTTTCACTCTAGATCACTCTTAAGCATCTCAAGTCTAAGGACATTTGCACATTTGCACATTTCCATGTAGAGATATGTCATTAACATTGTTTAGATTTCCATATGACAATCTCCTGCGATCACTTAGATGTACTTACTACTCCTAGTAAGCATCCACATGCTATACTCAAACATCCCAATGTGAGCATCTTTATGAGATCAAATGATTTGATCAAATCAAATAGTATACGCATGTGCTAGTCTTTTCGAATCAATAATGTCCATTCTTATTGATTCTATGACTAGGGAAATTTAGGTTAAAACATAATTGCACATGATAAGCATCTCACTATCATGATCTCATCATGAATGCCTCTATGCTATGTTTATACCATGGACTTTATTAAACAATTATACAATATTACTCTAAACAATAATAAGTAATGATTAATAAATAATGTCTTTTTATTAATATATTTCTAAAATCATCATTATAATGATTGTCTTTAGAGCACCTACACTAACAATCTCCCACTTGCTCTAAAGCCAATCGCCTTTGTATCTAATACCAAAGGCTTGTACATGTTTGTCATACTTATTTTAGGATAATGGCTTTATAAGCGGATCAGCAATGTCCTGATCAGTAGAGACTCTATCAAAGGTTACATTATTTCTACCAATGATCTCCCTAATAAAATGGTAACGCCGAATAACGTGTTTGGATCATTGATGAGACCTTGGTTCCTTTGCTTGCACAATGGCTCCATTGTTATCACAATACAATGTAATTATATCAATAATGCTAGGAACCACATCAAGTTCTATGATGAATTTCTTAATCCATACGGCTTCCTTTGCCGCCTTTGAGGCTGCAATGTATTCACCTTTGGTAGTAGAATTAGCAATCATCTCTTGTTTTGCACTCCTCTAACTTATTGCTCCACTGTTAAGGATGAAAACATATCCAGACTGTGATTTACAATCATCCTTATTGGTTTGGAAACTGGCATCTGTATACCCATTTACCCTCAGCTCGCCTTCTCCATAGACCAAGAACACATCTTTAGTCCTTCTCAAGTACTTAAGAATGTTCTTTACTGCCATCCAGTAACTATCACCTGGATTGGACTGATATCTGCTCATGACACTTAGAGCGTATGAGACATCAGGCCCAGTACATAACATGGCATACATGATAGAACCTATTGTCGAAGCATAAGGTATCTGACTCGTCTTCTCTCTTTCATCTTGTGTCTTTGGACACATTTCTTTAGTGAGAGATATGCCTTGGGACATTGGAATGAAACCCCTTTTGGATGATTCCATATGAAACCTTTTTAACACTTTGTCAATGTATGTACTCTGCGAAAGAC
>CANXYC010670310.1:0-10559 GCA_948193065.1 Aleurites moluccanus | reverse complement strand
AATCTTACAACTTCAATTTCAAGCTTCAAATGAGAAATTCCATCAAATTTGGATAAATTAAAGTAATTAAACACTAAACCCATTCAATTAAACCTAAAACAACACTAAACCAATAATCAAACTAAACAAATGAACTACTTACCCAAATTCATCACCATGGCCAAAATTTCAAGGTGATTTTTCCTCCAAATTCTTTGCTCCAATCAACAATCTAAGGCTAGAAATGGATAAAGCTAAGTGAGTAGTTGATTTTGCTATCAAATTTTGTTGAGTTTGGTTAAGAAATGAGAAAGATATGAAGAAAAGAAGATGGAAGAATGGAAAATAGAAATGGTGGAGGAAGAATGAATAGGAAATGAGCAAATTTGAAGAAGACAACCCGTAAATTTGATGCCCATATAAGACAAAAAGAATTGTATAATTACAACTAAATCCTCCAAGTTTCAACCTTTACAATTTGGTCCTTAAATCTTCTGAAATTTATTCTGAAAGTTCTGTTAAGATTTTGATATCAATGTAAAAAGGAAACGTGATTATTTTAATTTATTCTTAATTATAAAAATAGTTCTGGAGTCATTCTGTAACTCCGACCGACCCATTTTTCACAATTCACCTTGAATTACCCTTTATTTACCAAATGCCATTCTTTACTTTTCAGTGTTCCTGAATGATTTTCACTTCTTTATTTTTACCAAAATTACATATAAATAATGGTTATATTTTACCCCCAAGCCAACTTCCGAAATTCTTTTGTTGACCGGACTGCTAATTTCTCGGCAGTGTCCCTACACCGCCATTTTCAGAAAAAGTTTCAAATTTGCTTTCTAACTGTATTTCTAAAATTATTTCCCATCAATTCAAGACTAATGGACTACATACTGAGAAAAATTTCATGCATATGTGTTATGGCTTTGTAGGGTATTACACCTCGTCTTTCCTCCTTTCACAAAATTTCCAAGGTAAACTTGATTGATCAGTTTATTTATTTCTTCTATGAGCTGCCTATAGTCAATTGTGTTATGACCATTAGTGTTATAGAATTGGTAGTATTTGTTCTTGCTCCTTTTCCTTTTTCCTCCAAATTTTTTCATCTTTGAAGGTTATAAATACTTCATATGGAGTAACATTGAGTGGTGTGTATTTGTAAGCCTCCAATCGAGACTCTTGGAGCATGAGAGCAGGTTGATCTTCCTTTTCTTTCCTTTTGTATTTCCCATCTTTCTTGTTTCTATACCTCATTTCTTCCTTACCAGCTTATTCTCCCCTCCATTTCTTAGAGAACTAACTAAAAGCGTAGGCGTCATCCTGCCAAATATATTTTTATGTGAGGTGCAATCATAATGAGTTGTCCTATTTTGAAGGACCTCAACTGCTCTAGTTGGTCCAAATAGTAATTTTCGAGGCTTGTTTGTTAAATCTGACTATATAGTTTTATAGTGACTCACCCTCTCTCTGAGTCACTATTTTGAATAAATGTGTCCTCATTTCAATCGGGATACTCGAAGTGAACCTCTTTATAAACAGCTCAACAAGTTGGGGAAAAGAGTTAATACTCACTTCTAGCAAGGTATCAAACCACTTGAATGTAACTCTTTCTAGGGTTCCACGAAAATCCCTACACAACACTACATAACTTATTATATGAGCTCTAATATATGCTTGTACTCTAGAACGTGGACTTTCGGATCTACCTATTCACCATATGTTTTCAATGTTAGTGGCTTGAACTTATATGGAATTCGATATTAATCTCCCTAACAAAAGATGATTTGAGTGCTAGGGACAAGCTTCTATTTTCTCCCTTTCTCATTCTATTTCCCCCAACCTCCTTTAGAATCCTCTTTACTTTTGCCCTAATATCATGAAGCTCGTAACTGCTCGATGCTTCCTGCTCTTTATAGGCTCATCCAGCAGGAAGAGCCTCATATAAGCTATCATCATCCTTACAGGCTCTTCCTCTCCTAGTGTGTTCATCATTATGAGCCCTTTCTTTCCCTCAATATTCTCTCCTATCATGCCTACTTCCACCCTTATATTCATCCTCTCTTTCATTGTCTCGTTGGTCATTTAGCTCTGACCTTTGAGGTCTTCATTTACCCCCTCTCTTCGTCTATCCTTTTCACTCATTTGACTTCTTCTCCTTGAAGAATGATCTGACTCACCTTTTCTAGTCCCCCTGCTAACTTTCTTTTTTGCTTTTTCAGTCCAGTTCTCTCCTTTACTGTGGATTATTTATTCTATCTGACACCTCTCTAACACTTTCCAACTCTACCCTCTTCCCTCATATTGCCTCTCTTTTGGGATTCTTCTAAAAAAAAGATGTATAGTTGCACCGTAAAGTGTAGATTCATGTGCTATAGTTATGGTGGGGGCATGAGGGGTGTGCTGAAGAGCTATGGCTTGGAGTGTTTGGATAACGTTACTCAATTTAATAACAACATTGATGAGGAGTTGAATGTTAGTGGAGCTGTTAATTGGGATCATGTTGGAAAGTGAGAGTAGATTTATGATATAAGAGCTCAGGGTGTTTCTAATCAGGGTGATATAGATTCTTGTGGTTGAAGTTTCCCCCTGTGGTGTTGGGCTTTAAGAAGGTGGGTCTATTGGGTGCATTTGGGGCATTTTTCTAGAGACTGTCAATAGTTTTTTTTTTTTTTTTTTTTATGTAAAATAAGTTTTTTTAGGTCTAACTAAGAAGAATTTGTTAAAATATATGAGAAAGAGAGGAGTTGTAAATGTTACAATCCTCAAAGAAAAAAGAGAATGCAAAGAAGATTCGGTGATTGAAACTAGATGTTTCCCACAAATGATGCCATTTGATGATCGAGAAGATCTTCAAAGAAAGTTGATGGATCCCCTTGTTTAGGCAGGAGCTTGAGATAGCTCCTTGGACTTGTAAGATGAAAAAAACAAGCATCAAAGAGTCAAGTTTGGACTTGGCAGAGTCTCTCTGATGCCTAAGCCAATTGCTTGATTCCTTAGGATTCTTAAAGAAGAAGATGATAAAAAATGTGTTTCTTAATGAAATAAAGCTTATTGTAGTTGGAATTAGCATACTTGAATGAGGGAGTAACTTCTCTTTTTATAGTGGCACAACTAGGCCGGTGAATAGTAATAGGTAGACATATGATGACCTCTTAGTGATGGAGAAGAGAGGTGTTTGAGCTGATAGGACAATCATCTCTTCTTATGTCAACCTTTTGATTCCATACATGTATGTGGTCATTGTTCCTGGAAGGCACCACCATTGTTGCAGGCGATGAGCCGTCTTAGGTAAGCTTAGTTCTAACATGCCACGTTATGCTCTTGTGATGGTTTCTATAGTTGTCCACTCAATGACGAAAGGAAACTCCCAATTACTAGGGCGAGGACGAGCTCTAGAAGCGAGATGATTCCTTGTTAGATAAGTCTTACGAGGGTAATCTTCGAGGTTGAGGACAAACCTCAAGGTCTAGCTAGAACCCTCGAGGTTGAGGATGAACCTCAAGATCTAGCTGAAACCCTCGAGGTCAAGGATAAGCCTCAAGATCGAGGATGAACTAAACAAATCTTAGGCTCAAAAGGGTCGGTTCTGCTGATTACATATTCTAAGTCCATAAGTGAGCGGTCTATTATATGGACTTGCCTTATCTTAGGCCCAATAAGATTAATTATTTTTATTCCTTATCAGAATCCATCAACCAAAAAGTACAATAAATTATCAAGAATAATAAATTCAAAAAATTAATTAATTTCTTGTTGGTGGACTTTGGCCAGATTTTATAGTGATTTTGCTGTTTATGGACTTGATGCTCTATTCTCAAGGTTATTAGAGATTTAAGTTATTACCCTACTCTAATCTCCATAACCAAAATTACTCAACCATCCTGTTTCTTCTTCTTAAAAAAAAAACCTAAAAATTCAAATCTAGTTGCCATCATAATTCCTATCACTCATTAAGGCAAATTCAAACCACTTAAAATTATTGCTAGTATTTTTTATTATATATTTTTAAGATTTATATTGAAACATGAAGCCAATGAATAATGAAAAGCGAGAATTAAGAATTACTTTAGAAAGTATGAGAAAGAGAAAAAGAAAAAGAAAAGAAAATTTATAAATTAAGAGCGGAGATGAAGGAGGAAAAGAGTATTTTGGGTATTAAAATTTATTTATTTTTAATTTTTTTTTTAATTTTTATCAAAAAAAGATAAAAAAAATGAAATAACTAAATAATCATATGAAATGAAAATATCAGGATAATTTAATTAATTTAAAAAATATATATATATATATTTATTAATTAAATCAAATCTCTTGAATAAAATACTCATTTACCCTTAATCTATTTAACTAAACGATTTAGAACTCATATTTTTTTTATCTTTCATTTTTATTATCAATTAAATTTTAAATATTTACTATTTAATTTCGTAACGTAAATGATAATTTAATAAAAACAAATAATTATTTATATCCATTACCCTCTAAATATTTATTTCTCTCAAATCTCAAATTGAGAATTAGAGATGAAATATAAAAATTTAACAATTTTTTATCCATTAATCTTCTATTCTCTTGAAATTTCTTATAGAAAATAAGATTAGTGAACTCTTGTTTACATTATTTTTACAAACCTACATTCATATGTCAGCTTACTCAACACAACTTGAAGCCGAGCCATACTTATATTATAATAATATATATTTACCAAATTAAAAGCATTTGCTCTTTTGATATCATTAGGCCATCCTTTCAATTTAATTTGACATTTTATATTTTAGATTATTACTATTTCTTAAATAGTCTAGCATTTTTTTTTTCATACATAGCCATCAACATAACAAGAATTTAAAATAATACAAGAGAATAATTCAAAGTATATTATAAATAAATTTATAATATTGTAATATAATTTTTACAGTATAAAAATATTTTTATTCAAAATATATAGTATATTTTTTTATTTACTTTAAAAATTAGGTAAAAATTCAAAAGAATTTACATTTAATTTGATATTTTATGAAAAATAAATAAATAAAATAAATAAAAGAAGATATATTTTATTATATTAGGTTTTAAAATATACAAGGATTTTAATTTTTTTTATCTAGATATAAATATAGTTTATAAAAAAGGATAAAATAGTTAATTAAATTAAATTTCAAAAATTAAATAATAATTTATTCACGTAAAATTTTTTTTATTATTTCAAATAGTTTCACCACATTTAATAAATCAATCAATAAGCTATATTGATATTTACTTATTGTTGTAATAATTTTTTTTTTTTTTTTTTTTTTGTTGTAATGTATAATAAGTAATGATGTAATTACAAACATTTTCATAATAATAATAATTGAATATTGACTTAAACTGAATTCAAAATATTATATTTATTTTTAATAGATTGTAAATTTAATTGCAGAGAATTCGAATTTGAAATTCTTTTTAAAAAATAAAAATTTTATCATCAACTTAGGCCTTCGTTATTATTATTATACTAAGTTATTTGTATAGTTGGTCTCCAAAAAGTCAAAATTCGCCATATGTCAAGGATGTTTTATAGATACGTTGACAAAAACTTAAATTTTACTAAGTCAACCTTTTTTATTCCTCACATCACAAAAGAATAAGTCCCATAAAAATTATTTTTTTATTATTATCATTTATTAAGACTAAATAGAGATTAATTAGATTTTGTATCGTTTAATTAACCAATTTCACGTATTTAAGATTTTCTTCAAAACAAAAATAAAAATTAAAAGATTTGATCTCTCTCGGTCCAAGACTCCAAATATATATTGAAATATATTTCTTTGTGAAGAAGGGTTTATATAAAGGTTTTATATTGTGAAGAAGAGTTTAATATTTAAATCAAACATATCAATGATTTAATTTATATATTTTTTGATTAGATTAATCGGTCTAATCTAAATTTAATAATTATAATTGTAACACTTATTATAATTTATATATTATCCGTTATAAAATGAGTAATGTATATTATTTTTAATTTTTCAGTCCGAAATTGTGATATGAATTTAAAGAAGAATATAATCAATTACAAGAGTTAAAATATGGATATGTGTTAAAGAATTTGTTTCGTAAAATTAATTACTTTGTGTGTTAGATTTAATATTTATTTATTTATATAATTATTATTGTAATTCATATCATTCAATGTTGGGTTGGTTTTTCAATAAAATGAAATCTCTATGGTTTCAAAATATATATAAAAAAATGTATTCCCTACAACAGAGCTTCAACAATAGCATTTATCATTTTACTTAATAAAACTGAATTTTCATTACATTTATTTATGGGTGATAGCATTTTTTTTTTCAGTTCAATTTTGATCTACTAATACATTTTTTTTTTTGCACATAATAAATTAAAAATTAAAATTAGTGTATACAGTGAATTCACTTTGGATGTAACATCTGATCTAATTATGAATTTGTAATCAATTATGATTTTTTAGACTTGTAATTATTATAGTATCTCTGTAAATATCCTATAAACAGTCTTGTAATCACTTTGTGTAACTTTTTTATCACTCACATCAATAAAGAATCAATTTTTACTTCAAGATTTGTGATCACCCATGGGATTGATGTTGTGACCTAGATATCCAAATTCTTTGGTTGACTATTTCCTAAAGCCCATATTTCGAACTCTTCAACGGAAATTGATTGTGACGGATCCTATGTATGAGCCTTAGGCAGAAGCTGACCAAGGTTTTTAGAGTATCATCAGTTAAAAAATTAATAAAAATAAAAAATTAAAATATTAAAAATTTAATTGAAGTCAAATTGATTAAATAAAAAAAAATTATATATATATAATTTTATATTTATTATATATTTGATAAAAATAAATATAATGTAATTATAGTTAAATTAAGAAATTATATAAAATTATAATTTTTATGATATTAATCCAATCATATTAAATTAAAAGTTATACAAAATAAATTATGGACATTCACTTACTCAAATATTTTTTAATTTAAAACAACACCATTTTTACTTTACAAAACAATATCATTTTGATAAAAAATAAAATAAAAAATAAAAAAAATTTGACTCGTTCAAATAAAAAAAAATTAGTTCATTTCAATCGATTCATAGATTAACAAGTTGATTCACCAATTTTTTAATCAATTTTTAAAAAACAGATAAATAAAAACTGATCAGATCAATTTTTAATTTTTTCGATTCAATCGATCAATTCAATTCAATTTTGATATCTATGAAGCTAACATCATCGGATGTCTATATAGCGGTTGACGACTTTCTAAAACCTATGTATCAGATCCCTTGAATAAAAATTGACTGAGTTAGATGTCTATATATTGCCCAGAATAGAAGTTAATGGCGTTGGATGTGTATATACTAGAAAATCATATTATTTTTTTATTTGCATAAATCTCTAATACATCTGACACCGATATACCTTAGATTAGATTATTTTATTGCATAAATTCTCATAAAACCCAATATTAACAAGTAATGAAACAAGTATCCTTATTAAATAAACTAAAGAATTAATTTTAATTAGACCTAAATTTTTTAGGGTTAACAATATCATATTAAATACTTTAAATACTATTTACACGTTAAAATTAAATAATTCATAATAACTAAAAAATATTATTTGTGGTATGATACCAAAAATTAAATGATTAATAATTAAGGTAGAAACAAGTCTACCTAAAAATTGTTTAAACTTTGAAATCACTGTAATATTTATTATATGAATTGATCTTCTAAACTTTTTAAAAGCAGAGGGAATATTTTGTATATCTCCAAACAACAAATAATTGGAATAATAACTCAATAGTGTGAGAGATTAGAATTTGCAACCTCTTAATTTTTAAAGGTTTTGATTTAAATTCATTCATTATTATACTAAATTATCTTACTTTTAGAATAATTTGAACATTTTATTTCATTTAATATTTTATTTTTTATCTCATATATTTTTTTTATATTTCACATTACTTAAAAAAAAATATTAACTATCAAAATATTTATAAAAATAATGATATGACGTATAAAAAATAAATGAGATATGAAATGAAATACCAAATGAAACATAGAATCTGAATTCATTATAGAATGAAATCTAATCTTAATATTATAAAGATTGTAATTAGGCTTTTTTTTTTCCTTATAATAAATATTAATTAATTAAGAATATGAATTAAAGAAGCAATTAGCAAGTGATTTAATCATCTCTTGTGGAGACTTTATATCATATCTTAAAAAACCAATTCACAAACATGACCAGGGAGATTATAGTTTGACTTTTGTGTGGATTTTTATTATTATTATTATTATAATGAAAAGAATGATTAAAGTTAATAGAAAATGATTTAACTAAGTGGAGAGAGAGAAAGAGGTTTGCATGCAAGAGAATCCTTAGAGGAAAGGTGGGTTGTCTTTGCCTAAAAAGGAATGTGGTCCCTTATATAACAGCTGTAAATCACTGGATATCACATCAATAAATTGTATGGTCTGAAGTTGATGGTTAGTTGAGGAAGTGGGGGTGGGACCCAAAGTTGGAAAATGAACGGGTGTGATGTGATTGGCGATTATGATTCTAAATTCTTAGACAGAGGGAGAGGGGCCCTTTTCGTAACGCATCATGAGATAATATCTTGTTTTCCTTTTGTCCCTTCACTTACCACTATTTTTCATCGGACGGCTCATGTTGATGTTGTCCACACTATTTGGATAACAATTTTAACCATCTTTTTTTTTTAAAGAATAATTTGGGATTTTTCTTTTTAATTACACTTATAGTCAATGAATTTATGTTTAATTTTCTTGAAACCATTTATTTGTAATTCATACCAATTAAATCACTCAAATTTTATTTAAGTTCCATTGCAATTATTTGGTCCATTTTAAGTTAATCTAGTTGTTAGAATTTCAAGTATTAATGAAATTCTATATTAAAAAAAAAAATAAAAATTGGCGAGATATATATAAGTGAAAAAAAAATTTATAAATTAATTATTTTAAAATTTTGAATTAAAATATAATCTCAAATATATAAATATGTCTCTCATCAGTATCTATAAATATGTTTCTCATTAAAACTCATGAAAAAAATTTCTGAGAAACCGCTATCACTAATAATTAAAAATTTCTATTTTAGTAATTTTGACATGTATTATATAAAATAATTTGATATTTAAATTATTATTTCAATTTTATTTTTATTTTTATTTTTATTTATAACATATATTACCATAAGAATATATTGCATAAAAATATTGAATACAAATTTATGGAACAAATATAATTTATTCCATTATTTTTCCATTTTTTTGTACCATAAGAATATATTATATATTCTTAATTTATCAAAAGTGAAAACATAAGAATATAATTTTGTATCATAAAGTTAATTAATTATTACAAGGCTATTTGATATATAATTTTAGTAAATTTATCAAAAGTGAAACTTATATTAATATCTAATAATGTTTTATGCCATGACCTCACAAGTTTTATTCTTTTATTACAATTATAACTTAATATTTTAATTTCATAATTATTCTTATTTTACTTCATTGAAATACCAAATTAATTTTGTATTTCAATGAAGGCATCAATGCCGGGAACTTTATAGGTACTATGGGGTGGGATCGTCCATATTGTGCATAAGCGCAAGGTTATGAACATAGAGAAACCTATACGGTACAATATATGGTTTAAAGTTCGGCTAAGAGTCGAGCAGTGTCTCAACGAAATACTTGGGTTAGCATTCTTTTATATATTGGAGTTTGACTAGTCTAAATTTATGGAAAGTACCACAAAGGAAGTTGGGCCGCGAGTGATTAAGCAAAAACATTTTGTCTCTTTGCCACCAAAATTAAAGAATAATAATTTTTGTTATAAACAATTTGATGTAGCAAAAAATTTTTCAAACTCTGTGAATTCTATATTAAATATTAGCAACAAAGATCGGTAATTCAAATGAATATTAAAATTTGGAATACTTTTAATAAAAAAAATAAATTTTATTAAATTGAACATTGCCTCAAATCTTAAGGCTTATGAGCGGGTTAGTTTCAGTCATCGTCTCTCAATTTTAGACTAACGCACTTTATGGTCCTTTAATTTTATTTTGTAATGATAAAATCCCTGAATTTTAGTTTTTAAAACATAAAAGTCCCTTTTCAGAAATAAACTAAAATTTAATTATATTTTGATCCCTAATTTTCAAACACTTTATGGTCCTTTAATCCCTGAACTTTAGTTTTTAAAACATAAAAGTCCCTTTTAAGAAATAAACTAACATTTAATTATATTTTGGTCCCTAGTTTTCAAACACTTTATGGTCCTTTAACTTTATTTTATAACGATAAAATTCCTGAACTTTAGTTTTTAAAATATACATTTAATTACATTTTGGTCCCTAGTTTTCAAAATACTTTTCATATAGGTCCAAAATTTATTTAATTTGCTAGTTTATGGATGAAATTTTTAGAGGGAATTCATTAATCCCTGGAAGAGTGTATAATAGTATAAAACACTTTTCGATTACAGACAGAAAAGAGCATC